>SCLD01096813.1:0-11376 GCA_004367895.1 Oikopleura longicauda | reverse complement strand
TTTTGGATAATCGGCCCTCGTGTTAAATGTTCCGATACACAGTTATAGCTGATAAATGATAAAACACATGTCCTATATACAGATCATGCTTTTTTACTTGATGCGCATATTATTCAATCAATTTGTTAGTAATACTGTACAATGATTTTGAAAACCTGACGAAAACAGATCCGAACGAGTTAATTTTTCGCGTGGCAAACAAATTGCCGATTTGGCCTTGTCAAAACTTAAAACGGAACAAAGCGCCAATGGTAATCGTTTTATTTAATTCAACAATATTAATGAAAAATTAAGCGTTTGTCTTGATCAAAGAAAAAGAATTTTTAATTTGCAGCGAGACACAGGACTTTGCGATGGTGCCGTATGACAAAATCACGTATCAAGTCCAGGACGATACGGATTGTACATTTGCAGCTATTATTGCCGTACTGCCTGAGACTCCGCCCAACTGCATTGTCATTCAAGTCAGGGATTTGATAATTCTACTGTATGCTTAAAAGCTGTGGTACATAGCTCTGAAGACACATTTGATAATCCCTGATCCAAGTGGCCGAAAGTTCACTTGAAGTGTTACAGCTTTTAAGTCATAAATCTGGGGTGAGTTCCTAGTAAAAAAGGTTCTACGTCAGTGGAACACCTTTATAATTGCTGCCCACAAGCTGCCGTTTGCTTTCACCAGTAATTTATCGATTTTGAGTCAAAATCACCCGTTCCATTTTGAAATCTACTACGACGAATAACGAGTAGTTCTAATCCCTTCCATCATTCATCCACTCACCGCCACAACTAACGTTCCTTTCAATCCCCAGGTCATTGTGGGCGATGCGCCCAAGGTCGAGGACAAAAAGCCGGAGAAAAGCAAAAAAATGTTTCACGCCAAAATTCAGAAAACATTTAGTCGTCGTGCAACGACGCCCGATATTGGACTTGGCAAAGATAGCCTGAATCTGTTCCAACGGACGAAAAGTTTGATTGCACGGAACAAGTCTGATAATGCATGAAAATATATATTTAAACTGCCAACGCAAATACAGTCGGATGATGTACAGTAAGGGGATCAACTCATCTCTTCAAAATCGAAACGTCCCCCCAAATCCGACCGTGTGTGACAAGTTTAGTCTTCCGCCACATAGAAGACATCGATGGAACAATCCTCGACCTCGATCCAATTTTGTGCTTGTTTTGACCAGCCCTTGAAGCTCTTGCCAATCAACTGTGGCCAGCGGACGTCATCTTGAACGTAAAGCACTGCCCGGGGTCGACCGAGATCCTTCATCTCCGCCACTTGCCACGAGGCAGTCGTCTCAAAGTAGAAAATGTAGACACGGTTTTTGTAGTGCTTGTAGATGGGTCGATTTAGATCAGCACCGGGAATCTTGGCATCTGATGGCGCATAGACACCGACCAGTGTCTTGTTCTGCCAGTCCGAGAGCAGCGTTCCGGTCAACTCGACGTGGGAGAGGCCAGGTGAAAGATCGCCCGCCACCCATGGATGAGCCTATTTATTTATTTTTTTGGTAATTACACTTTTGAGTTTGTGAGCGACGACAACGCACCTGGAGCAACTCAGCAGTCGGTCGTTTTTTCGTCTCGGTAAAGCAGGTGGCCAAGAAGTCCTATCACCGCGCTATGTCTATCGAAACTAGCTTATCTCTACATAATTGATCCCCACATTTTTACGATTTAAGGAAATTATCAAACTTTAACATCGAGCTTGAGCGCGCGTTCCTTACAGAAATCAAGTGCCAATCGTGGTAGTTGAGGTCGCTCCGGCCATGGTTTCCGGCTATACTCAGCCTAATCGGAAGTAGGTATGTGAGCAGATGTGACGACAGATACTACATAGTAGCTCGTAATTACTATACCTCGAGTTCTTTACGTGACATTTGCGAATGTGGCGGTAATCGCGTCATCAGCTGACATATTGTTGCCGCTAACGCCCAGAGATCCGACTTCGGGGATGCCTTTTCCGCCGGAGTCAGTGAAACGTGGAGAGTGATCGTTTGGAGACTTTTTGGTTAAGAACATAATTACAAAAAATGCTCATTAGGTGATAAGATCGACAGTTATGTCGTAATAGTGTGCTTCGCTCAAAAATGTTTATAGCTAAATAACGTTCGTAAAATCTCTTTTTTTCTTTTCAAAAACACTGTGACAATCCGGCCCTGTGCACCGTGTGATAGGAGCAATTCGGGTGACATGTAGTGCAACGACGTCTCCGGCTTGGCCAGCTCATCGAACGACTGGATACCAGGCAGGCGGAAATCGCCGAGGATACCAAGCCCAGTAACAGGGTCGCGGAACACGTTAGACGCTTTGATGTTGCCATGGACAATGCGACGATAGCGTAGATAAGTCAAAGCGCGCAGCATGCCAATTGTCAACTGAATAAAACAACTGTCAAGTAGTCAGGCATAATGCGAGCATGAATATGGTAATTGAACTTGTATTTGAATAATGTCATTATGATACTATTATTGGTAACGTTGACTCAGTCATGATCTTTGTCATGTTGATTTCTGCCATTTTTCGTCGTAATCTGACTTTATCGTTATCTTTCGTTTAAACGATGTACCTAAGCGGCACTTATGTCACCTGGGCAACATACATCATTTCCTGTGGTACTACCTCGCGATCGTAGTTGACATATAAATAACCGATTTCACTACTACCTGAGCTATAAGGTACTTATTACTTCGAGAGGACCGATCTTAATTATCACATATTGTCGTTAACGTTTTATGTAAATTACCTGGCAACATTCGTCTTCCTTCATGGGCCGTCCAAGCCAGTGCGACTCATCCAGCACGGATCGTTTGTTCAAATAATCCGACATGTACCACAGATTACCGTCGACCTCTTGATAGCCGCGAAAGGCCATCACACTTGCTGACTTGATTGACTTGAGCACTTGAAGACGACGTTGAAGTTGAGCTTGGCCCGATTTGAAGTCGGAGAGTGGATCAATGTATTTGACACGAGTGAGTCGTTTTGGCGCACCATCGTCGGCCTTCTTCTCCTTTGGCTTCGCAACTGTAATTTGATTTGTTCAGGCTCAAGCGATAGAAATAATTGAGCTATAGATACTAACTTACGCTTTAATCGGCTTATTTCAACTTAAAGACTGTCTAATCGCAAGCATTAATAAAATATACAGCATGTTTGACATAAAGGAGTAGATGTGAATATACTTTATCCTATACGAATCAGTTGTAATCTAATCATATCGTCTTCTACAAGTTCCCACCCTAACTATAACTCATCTAACGTTATTCATTCTACCTGTATTTGGCGTATTGTGCCCGACTGTCATTTAAACAGATAAACTTGACATAACTACGGAAAGAAAACCGGTCCTGAAGTCTACTACCGTTAGTACTAATGGGGCTTTAAGACCGTTAAGAAAGGACCAAAGTCCATAAATTATACTGTCCATTTTCAAAGCGACGCTAACTTCAACAATTTGAATACATAAACGAGTATCACTATAAACACGAGTTAATAGTATGTTTTACGTTTGAGTACACGTGACAGGTTGAACAGTGCTCTGTCGTGATAAAGCTGACTTGATAGTAAATACGCTTTGATGTCATTATGTTTTATCTAGTTCAGTTAAGCTGTCACTACTTAGCTCGTCCAAGGACACGCAAAACGGTGGAAATGCAATTCCTACCTTTAACAAGTTCAAAGTCTTCTTCCTCGGCCGCATCCAGACTCTCGCAGACAAATTCATCTTCAACCTCGGGTTTCTCCTGCGATTTGAGCAGTTTGATGCAGAAGGGTTTCTGAGATTCGTGCGAGTTTACGACGTGAACAGTTCCAAAGTTTCCCTTGGTCTCGTAGCCCTCGTATTTGATTGAGAGATCATACCAATTAGGAAAGACAGATTCTCTCGGGTCAACCTTTTCGGCCATGGTTAGATTCGTCGAAATGGCTGTGTCACACTAGAAAGAATGAATCGAAAACGAACCAAGGTTCTTATCACCTTTGGTAACAGGCCCCCTAACCATCGACACGCAAATGGATTCGTCATTGTTTAACAAAAGTTTAAGCACATGTGTGCCCTAATCGAAAAATGGTAACAACATTTAAACAGCTTCGTACTTATGGTTGCGGCGTTAATTTCCCTCTGGGGGCAATATTTGGGAGCGTGTTCTTGTCACCATAACTTTATCTTGATTTGTGAACGAATTCGACATTTAAATACACGTTAAAATGAGCTCGTTTACAACAGCTGATGTTATGAATGTGAAAATGTCGCCGAGTTTCCATCACACGAAAGTGGGAGAGATTTTAATAAACGGGCAGTTTGTGACATGACGCAACATGACTCCAGTAGTACATAATTATGTACATATACTTACTTGAATAATAGTGTTACAACATTTGTCCTTACAGTTATAGCTGTCGTCCATGTGCGGTGTTTGATAAACAACATAAAATGGTGTGTTTGACGTACTACTATTACCACGCCGCTGCCTCTGACTCGAATAGGTCAGTCAGATGTTACCCAGGAAGTAGTTTTTTAGTTGTTCCGTTCCTTCTGACGAATTTACACAACCTATCAATTGTTATATTTTCGTGGCTTGCCCATTATCCGATAAATAACAGCTCTAAGTGTCGATTGTGTTTTACGCCCATTTCCGAGTGGGGTGACCTTTCTGTCGGATTATATTGGTTTTCTTCTAATTGATTTTATCGTCCGAGTAGTGAGTAAACTCTCTCTCGCTTTGTATATTCAATTTGCGTTATGCAAATCATGAACCCAATTAATTGAATTATGGTGAGAAATTCGAGCGAGATTTCATTTCAATACTTTCGCTCGTTACATATGTCGCGTCGTCTTAATCTTATTACTCAAGTAGTTTTGCGCTGCATGATATATTTAAATAAGCAACAAATAACTTGTTTACCCGCCCAGAGTCACAAGCGTCGACTGTTCAAAGAATTAATTTGTCAACTTTTGTGGCTTCTTGTCGTTTCGTTCTATAATATTCTCATCTAAATAGTAGATCGTGGTGGAAGTGCTTCCAATTAAAATCTCATTTACCCATATAACATCACCCCAACACCGACGACGCCGTTGATTTCATGTTAATTTTCTTTTCAATGCATGCAAAATGAGTGGCACTTATTGGAAAACTGACCGTGTCGATTATTATTAGCTGACAAAATGTCCGATTTAGTTGGACATGGATAGGCGTGCCCTATGGGGGTCAGTAACATTTCTGACCTTGTGCGAGTAGTGATGAACCGGATGTCTGATCTATTGCGTTCTATAGAATGAAATGCGGTTAAACTGGATCGGAAATCGTAGCTTAAGGTTATCATGTTTGGTCCCTTTCTGGCGTTTCATCCGTCAATTATCACCGGAAAACGGCAGCCGTAAAAACACTAAAGCAACTATCAGAAGTTATAAATTCGAGCCCTAACGCAACACGTTTTCAGACACTGCTGACTGCTGACTTGTGCTAAAAACGACAACGACTCGATCACTTCAGTGTATAATCAAAATGTATTTTCACATTAACACAAATACGGGCACAGTGTTGTTTTTCTTTTTTTTAGTTGAAAGAGAAAGTAAAGATGGTTTTTATCACAGCGTTTATAAACAGGTCACGATCTTGGAACGGGTCACTCAGAATACTTAAAAACATGCAGTGTATATATGTTGACGGTTTTATAGTTTAAATTGTGGTGATTTCGTTAACGAATGAATATGAGCCGCCGCTGCAGCATTAGCGGCAACAGCAGCACTTGAGTGGCCATTGTCAAGACTTTTATCAAGCTTCATATATTGATCAGCTGAGGAACTTGAGTAATCGTCGAGATCCTCTTCGGATAGGTTCTCCTCGCTAGATCCTTTTCCGGCGCCTTGATGCTCCTGATCTTGATCATCGTCGTCATGATGATGCCCGGGTGAGAGATTTATTCGGTTTTGTTTTTTCCACTTCATCCGGCGATTTTGATACCATGTCTTCACTTGCAACTGTGTCAGCCCCAGCTCGGTCGCCAGCCCAATGCGATCCGAGGTGGACAGGTACTTCTTACTGTCGAACTCGCGCTCAAGTCGCAATAGTTGGTTTTCGGTAAATACCTAAATAAAGATGTACAAATTAGTTCCGAGCGACCGGGACATATAAGGTAGTAGTAGGACATTATAAACGCTGGTTAAAACCGCCTAATGATCTAAATTCGGAGCGTCTAACTAAACTCTCTGTATTGTAATACTGATGTCCCCAATAAAATGACGACAAAACGGGTTCGATGTGCTTGATCCGTTAACTTCCGTTTTTATCACATATGAACAACCAATTGATGAAGCCAGAGAGTGTATGATACGAAAATCTTGGCCTCGATAAAGTGACTCGGTTTCCGGTTTGCTGTGTTTGATTGCGGTATCCGGTTTGAACTTATGAAACTCGTTAATGCCACATTTTAACACCACTCACTCGGCTATTACGATAATACGAATTATTACGAGCTTCGAATCAATAGATTCGTTTGTATCCGTCGTTGTCTTTTTTAACATAGATCTATCATATGATGAATCCCGAAAATCCGTAATGAAGTCACCAAGTCGGGTACTAACTAATCAGTAATCAATCACGGCTCGAGTCAGACGATTAACGTCCGCATAGTCTGCTACCCCACACAACGAAAATGAATTATCCGGAAATATAATATATTCTTTCGGTTCTTTCGTAATCGTAAAAAATGGTACGAAATATGACTGTCGATTGTCATCTGGCCCCCAACAATAACGAAAATTTATGATACACACTGCCTAACCAGATGATAATTGAAAAATTAAGGTACTCATTGCTCGCACGTGTTGATTTTACGAGATCAACGCGGGTTACGATTTATGAAAAACGTCCCCCATCGCCCCATGTAGCTGGGCCCAGCTGGGACGGTGAGCATAATTTGAAAACACAAAAACGACAAATGCGTTAAACTGGTCGAAAATCGGGGCTCAATTGATGTTAGATTAGGGCACAATGTGTGTATGTATGCACGGCTGAGTCGACTTTAGCGTAACGTTGTATTATTATACTCCATATCAAAGGGCGGTGATCACTATTTAGAACATGACGAGGTTCGATTCGACGCCGGTGCGGAGCTTATCTATGAAAACTTTATCGTTTTAAATCGGCCATTTTTCCATTATTATGGAGCAAATGGAATTGGCCGTCCCATTGTACGTGGGGTCAAGGCATAAACACGGGCGCTGATGTTTGATCTTTTATATTAATTTTAAAGTACCATCTATCAGCACTACAACAAAGTTGGTAAGTACTTAGAAAGCGCTCTTTCAACCGATTATGTCAAAAAAGACATTGTATACGACCTTTTTGATAATGAACAAGTTTCCGGCTTTCGGGACACACATGACCCTTTGAAGCTGGGAACAGAGCCGGCAACTTGATGAAAAATCACTCGGACGAGATTATGAAGTAATTGAGCAACAACGCATAGTTAGATAGACACCGCCTAATAATGTCCCCTAGTCTCGTTTGAACCACGATGTCTATTGATTAGTATTTTTGAACTTACCGTTCGTGATCGGCGACACTTTCGCGTTCGATGATCCAAGGTCATCCGCCACAGTGGATTCATCGCAAAGGGCAGTATGCCGTACGGGGCGATGCCTATAAGTCGTTTGGTGAATATAACAAGTTAGGTTGAAACTAAATTACCTGGATTCAGCGAGTGTAATGATGGTGACAGTAAGGAAACGCGCGGTTGTCGTGAGAGCATGTTCAACGTGGCAATATTTTGTTGAATGCTCTGTTGTGCCAGTTGAGTTGTCAAGTTTGCTGCAGTCTGCTCACTGATGGCTATGACAATCAACAATTAACTCTGTGTACACATTAAAATAATTCTTACTTGATAGGGCCTTCTGCCTTGATAGGATGTCCTCAATCATAAACGACGATTTTTGCATTACTCTAGTCTTCGTTTTGTTCTCTTCCAAATCCTCTACAGTTGCCATGTTACTTCGTCACAGGTAGTACTTCTTTTTTTGTTTCTGATAAAATATTTCTTACAGGCTGTTCATCAAGCGATATAATGTGGCGTGTCAATAATATCTGCACATTGAAGACCATGAAGAGTAAACGCGGATGGAGAACGACAGAAAAAGATACGAGCGCCCCAAACTTAGGCCCGAAAATGGGTGGCGCTCGGGAGAGTGAGGCAAAAAATGAGTGAGTTTATGTGTATTGACTAGATGTGACCGAAATTTAATGAATTATTGTAACGCGTGTGTTACGAAATGGCAAATGTGTTTGATGGAATAATTATTAATCGATTAGCGCGAAAATACATTCAGCAATGATTGAGCGCTTGGCGTGAACGCGGGAGGATAATTATCATCGGTGACATACAAAGTCAAATATAGTCTATATGATACAGACACAATCTGACGATATCATTATTTTCTACTTAATGTCTAGTCGGCATTAGGGACCACCCCAAACGCAAAACTGCATCATTAGGTGCTAGTATTAGGCCCCAGCAGGTCGACCCATCAAATAAAGTTGAATTATTGTCACAAAATCGCTTCAGCATTAGCATTTTTAGTTTGGCCACAGTCAACGTTAGTGTGCTAACTTGTTGAACGTTCCTTATCCAAAGTATACAATTGATGTGACAAGTAAATTTGAAAATAAATATATATGCGATCGGAGTTTGGTTTGATCTGAGCCGCCAGAAATGAAATAATCATTGAAACACTTTGACGTATTGGTAAACATGAATTGGCATAAAAAATAGGACCTTGACAGTTCATCACAATCTCGTCGTCGCATTTGTAATAAGTACGTTTGGCCTCTGTGTCGGGAGCGGCACGGATGAAACGAGCTGCGTTTAGTCAAACTGGGGCCAAGTGTGAAGGAGCAACTTTTCGATAGTGTCATACGCAAAAATGGCTGGGCGGTCAGGAAGTGATCACTGTAAATTTTAATGGGTGTAAGTCAAATGGGCAATTCGCAAAAACAAGCATGTGTTCAGCTGGTAAGCGGATTATGCCTGGTGAACTTTGAATGTCGAAAATATTTGGATCAACTATCGGCCATTCTACCCTATCCAAAAGTGTCTTGATTATAATGAAAGCGATGGGGGCAATTTGCGACTATATAGCACAAAAGTTAAACCATTCATATGATGGCTGGCGTTAAATCACACAAGTTAATAGCGTGTCAAACTGTCACTTTTGTGATCTTATTTAAGTATAATTTAATGGTTATTTGCAAATGTGTTAACGAGAAGCGGTACTCGATGGTTCCGAACGATCTACGGTTGGCATAAACTTTGGCAGTCGTAAATTTGCACTCAGTGAAAACTACTTCTACTTATAAGAGTAAAGTATAAGTCGATTTGGCAGCGAAATATCTCGTCGCTCTCCGCTTTTGACACGTTTGAGCCTCCTTCCTATACTTTGTGTGGTACCATCAAGCATCAATCAAATCGAGCGTACTTTCCTGATTCTTTTTTCATGTGTAATTAGAGTGCTTGCCTCAAAAACACTCGAGGTGGCCCTAGGTGGCATACAATCAGTCTTTTTAGGATGTGACGATGATGAAGACTTGATCGAAGTGTCGTCTCGGCTACGTCGGTACTACCGGTGATACCGCGAAAATGGGTGACTATAATGGCCTGTGGGTGGCCGAGAGACCACTTGAGCAAGACAGGGGCAGGAAATTAACAGTTAATCATTTTTTATTCCTCTCAGATCCTACTGTGTGTACGATGCGAACTCGAATAGACAGGTACCCAATACCAATGTGACCTTGGTCGTATACAGCTGGTTCCGTTTTGATTCTTTAAACACTAACGAACATCAGTCCATTTAATAATGGTAGAGGTGCATTAAAATCAATCGTCTTTATTTTTCCTGGCACACTGATAGTGCCGCCAATGATTTGCATCAATTGTATCCTTTCTCAAAAAATCGTTTTTATTTACACAAAAAAAATGTGAGTGGTGTGTGGTGGGTCATATATACGTGTGTGTGACTTGAACTTGTGAGGCTTTGTATCATCAATCGAACTGTGGACTCGTTTTTGCACTTGTTTAAAATTTACATGGCCACTTTTGGGGAGCCTTTGATTGGGGTTTGGAATCGTGTCGGCGTGCAACTTTCCAAATGGTTGAGGAAGTTATCGTCATCGATGACGCCCATCTTTTGAACTTGCAAGTCCTATATCGATCATGAGTATAGATTCTATACTATAGACGGCAATGGCGCGCGCTAATGGTATACCTTGAAACTTGGGTTGACCTTGGCATGCGAGGCATTTACAGCTGTGGCACTGGCGACATGGCGATTGATTGCAATTTCACCCCCGCAACCGCAGCTCAGTTTCAATGAGCGAAACCGATCGTATGAGGTCCGTACACGCACCTAAGGATGACAATTACTTCTATGCGCACATCAATTACGTAAATACAAGTCACTTGTAAGAAGTGGCCAGTACTACTGGACTGATTCATCACTATATAACTGTATTTTTTGCATAAATACCTCGACCTGCTTCCATGGCTTGATTTGCAACGCAATAATTGTTCCAATTACCGACATTAACAATTGAAACAGGGCCAGAATAAGCCCCACCACAGATACAATCAACGCCTGGTCGCTGATGCCAGGTTCAATTGGGCATCGCGTTTCGCTCATAAATGACGTATTCATGATATCACTGGCAATTGGTTCGCACTTGAATAAAACTCATCATTACCCAACACCATCATACACAACGTCAAGTGTAAAGTGAAATGTTGTAACAACGTGACGAACCAAAATCTTTCAACAAAGTTGACCGACGGCGCCACCGCCGCTGATTTGAGATTGATGACGGGACCCTCCTGACACTTGAAAACGGTTGAGATTGTCGATAGCGTCAAAATTGATAATGCGCACAGCAAAAACGATGCCAAGACGGAGATGAGTGAGGCGAAGAGAAAAATCATTAACTGAATAAGACATTTGATTTCCACTTAGTTTGATTCACTTGGGACGGGTCACTGTCATCGATCACGTCAGTCTAACTGAGCGCGCACAATTGGGCGAAGAAAAAAATCGTAACTACTTTCGTAACTTAGGCAGCAACACATTTCCGGTGATGAATTCTAAAGCTGCTCTTTGATTTTGTTGCTTACCATCACACGAATGTGTTTACCATAACCGCCTACAATCAAGTAGCCCAATAGAGGTGGCTGCATGAAGAAGATGGATGCAATCAGTATTGGACTTTTGTTTGGTTGAAATACTATTATTTACATGACGAACGTTATTTATCGAGCTATTGGTACCGCTCTTATTAATACCAGTTTACATTTCAACGCTTCCTTATTGCGAGGCATCCAAGTGAA
>SCLD01096802.1:0-11378 GCA_004367895.1 Oikopleura longicauda | reverse complement strand
TGACCTCAGCTAACTAGGATATTCCGAAAGAGCTATGAACTCCGGGCCTGTCACAACTTTCATTATTAATAAAGTCATGTGGATACAACTTATGACATCCACCAGCTTCACCAGAACCACAATTCGATCGACAGTTTTCGATAAGACCGTGATGACCAACTTCTTCCCAGCCTTCAGTAAAACCATTTTCATAATTTGAGAGAAGCCATTTGGCTTCTTGGCACTAAATGCACAATGTTAGGATAATAATGACTGAAACACAAATCGAAATTCGCATTATGCTCAACAAACCTTATTGTCTGCCATAAGTATTGTCCAGAAATCAGTTCTTTCTCCATGATCGTCCTCCCAGTGCTGCCAATGATCGTCGTTGCATGGGTCAACAAAATCTTCATAACCATCGTCCCACATCTGTCCATCACATTTTTCAAGACATATTCGTTTTTCTTCGGTCTCCAATCCCTCGGCTGCGATTTCTGTACCTTGAGTCAAATATTTGTTCAAAATTTATGATTCACAGGAGTCGTAAAATTTGATTTACCTGATTCATCAAATATATTTCGTCCGTCTTTTACAGTTTGCCAGTGATGAAAGGCGACATGGGCACATTGCATTTCAACATTACCACAGACAATATTCATTATGCCCATTAATGAAAATCGCTCGTCATTGGTTGGCATGTTTATAACTTCGCGTTGGAACTTTTCTCGTAAATCGCCATGCATAAGTCTTTTACAGAGTTCCGCGAACTTTAAGTCTTTGTGATCTAGACTCTAGGTTCTAGACTAACAAGGATATTCCGAATAAGCTATGAACTCCGGGCCTGTCACAACTTTCATTATTAATAAAGTCATGTGGATACAACTTATGACATCCACCAGCTTCACCATAACCACAATTCGATTGACAGTTTTCGATAAGACCGTGATGACCAACTTCTTCCCAGCCTTCAGTAAAACCATTTTCATAATTTGAGAGAAACCATTTGGCTTCTTGGCACTAAATGCACAATGTTAGGATAATAATAACTGAAACACGAATCAAATGCTCAACAAACCTTATTGTCTGCCATAAGTATGCCCCAAAAATCGGTTCTTTCTCCATGATCGTCCTCCCAGTGCTGCCAATGATCATCGTCTTCCCAGTGATCGTCGTCTTCCCAATGATCCCAGTGATCGTCATCTTCCCAATGTTCCCAATGATCCTCGTCTTGCCAGTCTTCCCAGTGCTCCCAATGATCGTCATTCTCCCAGTCTTCCCAGTCCTCCGGATGGTCGTAGGATTGGAACGGTGCCATGACTTTATCAAATACTTTACGATAGTGTTCCGTTAATCCATAGCTGCTCCATTCATCACTATCGCCTGCACCAGTAGCGGTTACTATAACAAGTCGTTCAAGGTAATAATATGGAGCGTGATGAATCATTTCTTGCCAAAGTGTTTCAAATTCAAGATGTGCATCGTATGTTTGTGTCTTTTTTAGGATTTTATGGCCAAAATCAGACAACAGACTTTTTAGGACTTGCATAAGGGTCGTAAAGGCGTCTATATTTAATTCCGTTATATATATATCCCCTCGTTCTTTGAAATCCTAGCCTCAATATACGTTCTAAGGGTTTCGTTTACTCTTTCGTAGAAACCGGTGGTATAGTCATTTCCCCACATACCATCACAATGCCATGAGTTACTATATTGACATTGCCAGTCATCTTCCCAGCTTTCATGCATATAGATAGTATCAATCACACTTAGAATATCCCACATTCTGAATCCATAACCAGCCATGTCAAAGTCAATGAAT
This sequence comes from Oikopleura longicauda, assembly GCA_004367895.1. NCBI lineage: Eukaryota > Metazoa > Chordata > Appendicularia > Copelata > Oikopleuridae > Oikopleura > Oikopleura longicauda. The sequence continues at coordinate 9,577 of SCLD01096802.1, read as the reverse complement.
TGGACATTATCTTTGGGCAAGACACCGTAGGCATCAGGATTTTGGTCCACAAGCGATAAATAGGTTGAAGATCGATACAAAATATTAGTGGTCGAGATAGAATTATGGCAAATAACCAAATGTGACCCGCCAAGGGCGCCACCCGATTGTTCATTGTAGTACCCTTTGTTAGTTTTAGACATGTTTTACTGATAATCACAAGAACAGTTAATTTCTACCTCATCGTTTTTTAACTTTTCCTGTAAGAATGTCCGGAGTGTAGTCCAAATAGTATTCGTATTCATCAAAGGTCATGTCGATTTTGTTTAAAACATCTTCGTTTGTCAACCCACTTCCCCAGACATTCAAATCAATGAGATACCACAACGTTTCTAAAAACTTTTAAGAAATTTTTTTGAGAACATTAACCTTACCAAAATGAACTGTCATCTGCCAAGTATTCCACCATGATCGATCGTCATAAATCATACCTTTATGATCATGAGCTTCGGGAATATCAATAGAGTGAATTTTAGCTTCAGTGAGTTTTTACTGTGTGTCATTTAAGTTGATCAAAATCTGTGTCGACTTGTAACATTTCGAACTCATGCCTAATTGTTGAGCGACCTCTATCTTATTATCATCATCAGAGTGAGCCCCGGTAACACCATCGTTGCCCTCAAAACACCGGGCACCGGATACGCCTTCTTCATCACAATCGGTCATTTCAGAGAATCGAGCATTATAGTTCACGCCTTAGACCGGAGTTGAAAATCAAGTCAAGAAGTCTCAGATTGACTTTGTCTTGGTAAAGAGGGGGCTCGTCCCCATTTTCATCTGGTCTGAATGCCGTTTGGGGGCAGTAAAGAGACTACGACTATCGGAAGACGCACCTCACTCTAAATTGATATTTCAAACCCTACCGTTATAATCGGTATTCATCCATTGATAAAGTGTTAAATTATAAGCACCTCCACGATAGAGGCCATAATCAAACAGTTTCTTAAAATCAATTTGATCTTCGTCCTCCAATTCAGGCATGAAAAGCTTTAAGATAGGGATCCGCATATACTAAAAAGTACGGAATAAAATATCATATTCTACTCACAATTCTATCACGTATAACTAAATAAAATACCATCACTCTATGAAATTGCGCCCTCTATATTGACTCACAAAGAGGAGAACGACTCTTCGAATATACAATATAGAGGGCGCCATTTCATGGAGTTATGGTATTTTGTTAAGTTATACATAATATATATATATTTTGAATCCCTGACCTGCATTTTTACTTTAAAGTAATCTGGATAAGGACTTTCAATCATAGCTCCGTTGAGAACCTCAGGATATTGTTGATACTCGAGTCCGAGATATTCATCTCCGCTATAACCGTCATGAAGACCATCACATTCTCGGCCAATAACGTACTGAGGGAGTAAATCCCATTCGCCATTGTCCTGTTGTTCCAATCCATAATGCCAAACATCTTCACAAGACATACCACCATGACATTCATAGATTAAACTGTGGAAATAGGGATGTACATCTTAAACAAGGGTCTACAGACGATTTGGCGGAGAAATGGCGGCATAACTGAAGTGACCTAACATGATCTTGCGGATACTCGAATGTGTGTAAGCTCAAGACTAAGTGGGTCACTTTAATGTGTGGAAATCCAAGACTGGGTGGTCAAAGCAAAGAAGTCTGTAGACCGTCACCTATGAATTTTACAAATGAATCTTGGGCACCATATGTTGAAAAGAATTGAGCACACAATGGTTCTGCGATATCTTATATTTGAATTATCAAAAGAATACTTATTGAACCACTGGCGATGACCAGAGTTTGACCGTCATCATCCCCGATCGACATACCCGGCGTTCCCACGCATTTTCGAAAAAAAGACAATAGCCGAAATTTTTTTCAAATATTCGAAAATTTCAAATTTGAAAATTTTCATAATTTCGTGATGAGCTTCGAAATTCAATCCTGTTGTCCAGTACGAATTTTCATAATCATTATGATCATCATAATCATCATAATGATCATCATAATCATCATAATCTTCTTCAGAATTGGCGATCGCAAAAAACAACACTATTACTCGAAACATTTTCACCCGTTCGAAAAACCATTCAGCAAAAACTGAACTAATAACTTTATAAACTGATATTTCGGAAACGTTCTAGAAACTTTTCGAAAACGAAAAAAATTAAAAATTTTCGAATCGATTTTCGAATTTTTTTTGTTCTAGAAATTTTTTAAAAAATTGCAATTTTGAAAGTTTTCCTGGATGGGAAGTGAAATTCAAGTTTTGTTTGTCAAAGATTTGAGCCGCGAAATCAATGTTGAGCCCATTAGTCAAACAAAAATAATTTCGTATCCTGGTCTAACTTTTGTGGCCAAAGTTTCGTCTGCAAATATCGTAAAAATCGTAAAAGTCCAAAACAAAATTGTAAAAATTTTTATAACAAAGAAAAAAAATTACAAATTCTGAATTTTTTTGCCAAAAATATTTACTGAAGCTTACGAGAGTTGTGGATCGAAAGTGGAATTTTAAAAGCCAGAAGAAAAATAATAAAGATAAAATTGAAAGATTTCAGCGAAAAGTAAAAAAAAAACATGAGGAGTATATACAGAAAAAATGCAAAGGGCATATTTGTGATAACATGTTTATATCTCCTTCAAGGTCGTGCTCAAACTGAAAGGTCAACTTAGAACTTATAGCCTTAAAATTCTCGAGTTCAACTCGCATAGCCACGGTTTTAGGCTGACCTATATTTAAGTACTAAATTTGGGGTGCTTCTTTCCGATGGTCATTTGATCCGAATTCCGCGTGGGGCAGTTATACTGCCGTAGTATAGCCTATGCTGTACAGAGACCAAAGGGGATCTTTTAATTTCAATCTGAAATGTGGCTCGTTCACAGGGAATCCGCTCATGAGAAAAATTTCCCATCAAACTTCCAGAATTAGAATTTTTGGTCAAAATGTGATATTACGTAGAATAGATTGGGGATAGATTCACACGGAGGATTATGATTCATTCAATTTGGTACTTACGTCAATACTCACATGCAAACTCAAAGTTCTCATATCAAATGCAAAATTTTTATATTTGACCTTGACTCTAAGACTTTGAGTAAAAATAAAAACAAATCAAGTTCTACTTTTGAGCATCATAAAGGAATGGTCCTTGGGTTATTTGGTTGTTTCACTCTTGTCTTGAAAGATACCAATCAGTTTGATTATAGTCAATTTGCAATTTTATCTCTTGCGATTTATCCGTTTAGTTAGGGATACACTGGCCGATTTCTTTACCCTTATTGACTAATTTCCGGGTGGTCACTCAGGATGATTACTGGAAAATTTTTCCAAAATTAAGATTTTGCCTTCTTGTGACGTCACTTATAAAGATTTTTGACTGAAGGCACGTGGCATGCATGGGAAAAAGGCAATTTTTGGAAATTGTTCCCGAGATATGTCAATAAGGGTTAATCGTTCTTTTTCCACAGCGGGTTGATGATCCCTGAATAAAGTTTTAAACTATTGTGGGCGCCTGTAATAGATGCCGTTTGGATTGACAAAGTCGGTCAAAGGAAAACATGGATCGTCGCTGCCCAGGAAAATTTCAAAAAAACTAAAATTTCGAATATGCCAATTTCAAAGGCTGTAAAAAATCAACTTAGCCTATTTTCAAAATATGTCGATGATGATGGGTCGACGACGCATGTGACATTTATGGGCCATATTTGAAATACGGTCCAAATAATATAGGCTGTTTGATTGGTTTAACCGGAAGTAATATCATAATTCTCTGAACGGCGCCCTCTTTAATGTATATTCGGAGAGTCGTTCTCTTCTTTCTCCTCTATGTGAGCAAATAATGATATTAATTCTAGTTATGAATATTAAGCGTTTTTTGAAATTCAAAAGTGTATTCTTGGCCTGTTTCTTCTAGCCCTCTCATTTTTGCTCCCCAGTTTGATAGAGGCGGCGAGCATCACTCCAATCGCTGCACTTTTATTTGGTTGCATTTTTCTCATCACCGTTCAAGATATCGCTGTGGACGGATGGTGTTTGACTTTGCTTACTGAGGATTGTGTTGGGGCTGCGGCGAACTGCCAAGTAGTCGGACAGGGCCTTGGTGCTCTCTCTTACAATTTATATTTTTCTGTTATGGTTCCATACTTTGAATTACCATTTGAAACATATCTCAAAAGTAAGTTGATTTAACCCTTATTGAAAAATTACCCAGGATGATTTCCGGAAACTTTTTCAAGCCACCTTGTGGCGTCTCTATAGGATATTCTTGTGGGAAGTAACCTCCCGGAGGTAACTTGACATGCAAAGGTACCGATGAAGTGCACTTATACATGCCATGACATCAAACTCCCCATCTGACATAGGAAGAGAGAAAAAGTTTCCAGGATTTTTCGAGTTCATATTCGGATTTATTTCTGTACCAAAATTTTAACCGTTTTCAAGTTATTGGCCTAACCTACATTGTTGCTTCTCTGGTTGTCCTGATTTTAATCACAGAAAGAAATGATCCTGAGCTTCAAAACAGTTGCCTGAATGTTAAAGATTCTTATTTCAAATTATGCACATTTTTAAAACTGACATAAAGATTATTATTTGTCTGACATGCAAAATGAGTTTCGCGCCTCATGGAGAAGTTCTTACGTAAGTTTGAAAATTTTTCAACAACCTTACCAGTTACCATCACTTCTTGGTAGTAGTTATCTTGGAATCATAACTAGGAAACACGATTATTAGCTTGGAAACACCACTTTTAACTTGAAAACACAAATGGACTTAAAAACACATAAAAGTTCCCAAGTTAATATTGATGTTTCCAGGTCAATAGTGGTATTTCCAAGTTAATACGTGTTTCGTAGTTAACTATTAGTAATAGTCTATAACCCACTTCTTTAGCTTGAAGCTGAAAGATGCATGTGTCGACAATTCAATTTTTTCAAAAGTTTCGCTTTATTTAAAACCTGTTGGTCTGCTGATAACGATCTTTCTAACTAAATGGACTGTCAAGAATCCAATCGGAACTTTTCTAATCACAATTCCCTTTTATACTTTAACATGTGGTCTATCGTGCTTGATTATTAAATATGCCGAGGTAAGATTTAACAAAAGCTGTTGAGTGTTCGGACTGCTCGCTCAATATGAACTGTTCGACTGAAACGAACGGTTCGGAGAACTTCGGACTGTTTGATCGTAAGGAACTGTTCGGACTGTTCGCTCATATGAACTGTTCGAGCAATATGAACTGTTCGGTCAGTAAACACCTTTTGTTCGGATTTTGCTGAACCCTCGGGGTGAAAATGTAGTTAAACGATGAAATTCAGGATATGGTCGAATCGAGTACAATCATGTGGGCACTAATCGTTTATGAGATTTTGAATCGAATTGCTCATTCCTGCGTTTATTTGAGTGCTAGCGCGTTTCACTATCAAATTGCAGACCCTGACATTGGCGGAATTTACATGACATTACTCAATTCAGGTAAAATTTCGTAGGAAGCTGGTTTTCGGGGAATTTCCAGCCATGAAAAATTCTGAATCTGTTTGGTTTAGTTTTTAATTTGGGTGGAACCTGGGTCGAAACAGTTTCGCTGAAAATCATTGGGAAGCTAGATGATGATGTTGAAAAAAGGCTTGGGTCAAGCCAGTGTAATAAGTGAACTGGTGTGATAACACTTCATGAGACACCATAAAATTTTATTGAATTCAAACATTTAACCCAAATAAAGGCCAGTCGACTATTGTGATCAGTATAAGCCAGATTTCAATGGGACATCAACAGATTGGGAACCTGCAACGAACTGGGATTCATATTATTACCTGGCAATCGGTGCTGCAATAATAGGTGTGGTCTGGTATGTCATTTTCTTCAAAATTATCAAAGCTTGTGGTCAAAGGCCGAAATCTGATTGGAGGTTCAAAGAAAAGGGTCCCGAATTTTCTCTTTATGATGATGAAAAAGAGTTTTCAATTGCCATGAGATAAATAAACTATTCGAATTTATCTTTGTTTTTCTAAAGATTTTAAAATGGGATGTTTTTTCCTGGTGGCTAAAAATGGAGCCTAATGTGGGGCTCGAACCCACGACCGTTGGATTAAAAGTCCAACGCTCTACCGACTGAGCTAACCAGGCTCATTGTTACCAAAGCTAGTGTATGTTTGTGTATACAACTTTTTATTGAAATCGAAGTTATAGAAGAAATCCATCCTCAAGAGAAGATTCGACTTCTTCCATTTCTTCTGTGGACTTAGAAACGGTGCATTTGAGAATGCCCCCTGCCACGCACCATCCAGGAGCCTGGTTAGCTCAGTCGGTAGAGCGTTGGACTTTTAATCCAACGGTCGTGGGTTCGAGCCCCACATTAGGCTTAAATTTTTGTGCTCGGAATTGGACGTGGACGACTGACTCGGACCGGGACCTGTTGATAAGAATTCATCCAATTATGGGAAGAGCGGTCACATACTAGAGTGGAACACCTGGTCTTGAATATGCACACTTTAGAGTGGAACACTTTACATGCAAAATTTATATGAAAGTTTTCTACTCTTATGTCTCATAATGTGTGGAAGTTCAAGACCGGGTGTTCCACTTCAAAGTGTGACCCCCCTAAAGGTACCATTGACAAATGTAAAACCTTATTTACGCTCGACTGATATCAAGTTCACTTTGCCTCAAGTACACCCCTCCAAATAGATAAAATAGCTTTTGAAGATAAAATGACTTTTTCGATTTGATCTTGCCACGAGCAAGAACTTTTTATCCGCACCCCTACTACTCCATTTCTTTGATCAAAATATTCAAATGAGTCATTTCAATGAGCAGAACAGGCTTAGCATTGTTCACTAGAGCTGAAAGAGATCCCACGAAAAAAATACCAAAAAGAAAAATACTCGATTCCCATATGAGTTTCGGAACCGGAAGTACTGTCCGGAAGTGACTGTTCGCTAGAAAAGTGTCAAGAGATACGGGATAATTTGTTAAAAGAGATTATTAGAAGAAAAGAAATGAAAGTTTGTCCCATTTTGGATGAAAATTCAGGAATGTTAATTCATAAAACTCCGAATGAACCGATGTTAATAAGATATCTCCGGAGAGATTCTCATAATCACGTGAATAAGTGACACTGTGAACCGCGTTTATAATTATTTTAACCTGTAGTTATCCTCTAATTTAGTTTTGGTTCACTCCCAGATGACTCGGATTTACGAATATTTTTTGAAACAAGCTAAGATTATTATTTTCCCGTGAATATATAGTCATATCAGGGGAAAATGGCCTTATTTGATTGTCACAAACTGACCCAAGCCATGCATGATGCATCTGGCCACATAAAAGCCTTTCCGCTGGCCACAACGATATTTGTTAATAGGTCAATAAATAAATAAATAAATGGTTAACATAATGTTATCAATATAATTTTTGTTAATAAAGTGGGCTTAATTTGAAATAACGAAGGGCCCCGGAAGGGATTTATCTGGGAATATAAATCGGAAATAGAAAGTGAAGTTAGAACTGGAGCCAAAGTGGCGGTCTTTTTTTACCATAACGGAAATAGTTTTGACACCTTTAAATCTTTTGTTCAAAACTCACCGAATGAACAAAAATGTACAAATACAATATGGTACAGAGAAGTACGTATTGTTACAATACAAAAGCGTACTTCAAACAAGTTTGGTGTTAAAAAGTGCCAAATTCGACACCGAAATCATAATTGATTTTAAAGAAATACGATTCAGTGGTCAGCACCAGGCCTCCACAGACGGACTTATGTCCACCCGTCCACCTCCGTCCACATTTCGGATTTTGATTGAAAGTGTCATGAGGTGGACGGCCCAAGCTTGAATTTCCGTCCGTCGTCCACATGGACGAGTGTACGGATGGACCGGCTGCGGACGGCCGTCTTCGTCCGTCGAGGCCTGGTTAGCACTTTGAAATATTTGAGTTAAAAGTTCAGCCATTCGGTGGCGTGGAGCGAAAACTTTAGCCGAGGGTTTAAATTGGAAAATAATTCGAAAGTCTAAAATGGCGCCTCTCCGGTATACAAGATAAGATTTAACTTGCTAGGCTATTTGTTATAACGCGTGAAATGCTTCCGATTCCAATCCTCTAAATTGACCAAGACTCATTATTTTTCCGGTTTCGACACAAATTAAGCGATGGACCTTAATTATGATTCAAACCTTTCAAATGGCCAAAACGTTTGAACCAGACCAAAGCAGACCGTCTGGAAACCGTCTGAGAGTCCCAGGGAAAGGTAAACCAACTAAAATATCAAGTTTTCATAACGAGGATCATGGATTAAATTATTTTTTCATTGGATAATGTCAGTTAATCCGTTGTTATTCCTGTTGAAACGTCACGTGATAGAAAATTATAGAGTCACGTGACCTGGCCCAAGTTCAAAGTCAAGTGCTTAATCTAGATTTTCGTTTCCGTAAGCTGTCAAGGCCAGCTTCTCAAGGTCAACCGTCAGGAAGATTGAAGAGATTTCCCACACGCCTATTCGTACCTGTTATAGGTCAACGGTACAGACTTATGTCCGGTTAATGTCCGATGAATCATCGTTGATTTTTTCGTCAATTAGTCATAACTTGGTCAGCTTGTATATTGACCTTCATAAACTTTTTTTATTACCCCCCAAAATGATCAAATCGCTTTTTCATTTATCGGATCTTCAGACATAATAGAGAGACGAATAATTAAGAATTGGTTCCAAATATCTGGCGAGGTGCACTTCTACGAAAAATTACTGAATAGAGGAGTCACAAAGAAAATGCAGTAGTTGAGGAGTTTCAATTTCAAATTTTGAATGACCCCAATGAATGTCGTAAAATAGTTCCTCAGTGACCTCAGGATCTGGATGCCCCAAGAATCATAGGCTTAGATCATTTTCGAGCCAAGTTTGATTGAAATCTGTGTCGTGCTATAAAGAAACAGTAAAAAAGAGTGATAGTCATAGTTAGGTGGAACATAGTGCTAATCCAGGCCACTGATGCATAAACTTAGATTGTCTTAAACCTACACTATTCACTATAGAGAAATCACTGGCCAAGTTCTATTTTGGTCATAAATGCTTAAAAAGCTTATTTAACATGTTATCAGGATCTTTTCTGAGCCGTGCTGGACTATTTGTAGTAAAAATCTGACATGTGACCTCTAATTTGGATCATATGATTTTAAATCCCTTGAAATTCTATGAGTTTGCTTATTTTGGTATCACCTCATTAGCTTATTCGTATTCACTATTCATTTTGCAAACACCATAAATCGTTGTTACTTTGGGCTGGGCAAATTTTTGAGCTCTCATTTCGATACTAATTACTCATAATAAGTTATAAGACGTTTCTTTCAATTTTTGTGTTGGTGTCACATAGCGTAGGTGATGGTGGACCAGTAATTCGAGTGTTCCTAAAAGAGCCACAGGGTCCATGTTGCGCATACCACCCAGTAACCCTGATTTTATAAATGATTGAACTTATGATATATCTCAGTTTTACAACTTGCCACGGAAACTTATTCTGGTTCAACTTCGAAGTTGAGACCGTTTTCGACATTTTG
>SCLD01096791.1:0-11380 GCA_004367895.1 Oikopleura longicauda | reverse complement strand
ATTTCTAGGTGCAATTACAATTATGCATGCCAAGTGACCTCGTTCAAATTATTTTATAATCAAGTCACAAGATGGCAGGAAAAAGTTTCCGGAAAACACCGTGTCTGGTCATCCGGAAATTTGTCAATAGGGCTTAACGGCGTAACTTAACGCTCAGCCACTGCAGAAAAGTAGAATAGCAGAATAGTAGACAATGTCCCCGGGATTCATTTAGCTATTCTCTGTTTCTAAACTCATGCCAATATCATTGGAGAATTCGATCGTCTTTGCGTATTCATTATTAAGCTCATTGACTGATTTTGAAATGCAACTGTACCGTCAGATATTCCATCATTTCGATAACTGGTTAAATTTTCCTTCAAACGCTTTCATGTTATAGAAATGGGCTTTTAACAAAAAAGTTCGTCAATTTTTTTGCCAAAATAAATGTATTCAAAAAGAAAAAGAGCCAACTTTGAAAGCGTAACATTGACAAAAAGCCATTTGTATTTGCTTGATTCATTTTGTATTTGGTCAAGTTTAGAACCTTCTCAAACTTATGCATCACATCTTGGCGATTCGCAGTCAACTTCAAGTTAACTTCACGCCCTTCGTAATCGAATATGCTTGATAAAAATCCATCTTCGAATTCAGGTTGTTTTTTGTCTTTTATAACAGCGACCTCAAGTGACGCACTTAAATATGTCAAGTTCAATTCTTTTGATTTGGCGAGTAAGTTGTACGATGTATCCATTCGTGTCCCAATTATATTAAGCTCCTCCTCTAATTATGGTTGCTATTATGTTTTTCAATTAAAACTCTTATATTGGCGTCCCTATTTTTAAATCTTGGACAAAATTTCAAAAACGGGAACTGTGTCAGCTGACTCAGCGTTATTTTTGGTTCAAAATTTAAAAAATCCTTACGCTCCTGGATATTTGAATAATCGAAGATTTTTCATTAAAAGTGTCCATCAGTTTCTCAACAGGTGGGTTTGGTTTGGTGGGTAACGGTGACAGATACTCTGCTCCCAAAATCGGCAACGTTTCGCAGCTTGATTTATGTTTTTATCAAGGGATAGAATTTTTTGTTTTGCAATATTTAAAAAAATTCAAAAGCAGAGACATCAAATATCACCTTTACAATAATGATCATAGATATACCTGGTGTTTCCTTTCATTTTGAATTCGATATGGCAATCACAAACGTAAGAACCGACAGTATTTCGACATATTTGGTCACACTGGTGTTCTTCTTCTTCACATTCATTTATATCATCACATGATCCATCGGCCTGTATTTCATATCCACTGATACAGTCACAAATGTATGATCCAAACGTATTTTTGCAGACTTTATTTTTGGCCTTACATCTTGTTTTGTCCAAGTTGCATTCATTGATATCATCGCACTGATTAGCGTCATCACTACTATTTGACTTGGTGAATCCCTCGTTACAGACACATTCAATTTCGATGCTTTTTTCAATCTCTATCCATTGACAATTCTTGTTTTGCGTTCGTACTGATCTCCAATGAAGTCCAGATGTACTCAATTCATTACCACAATTTAGCGTCACTGATAATCTTCAAAATAAGAGGTTTAAAATCCACTTTCTTTCAAAATTCTCATGCACTCACCGTATAAAAAACACCAAGCCAAACATTAGAACTCTATTAAATATTTGAAAGTTTTATTTATTGCAGTAATATACGAATAAATTTTTAATAAGATTTTCAATGTATTGTTCAAAACTTTGACAAAGAAAACGCGCTTTCACCCGTCATGAATTTTGCTATTTTTCGTCCATAAAATTTTCACTGAAATCTGGATTCAAAGTACTTCCAGGTTGGTTGGAATTCTTCTGTACTTTGCCATCGGCATCAATATGATAACGATTATAATAAGCGAAAGTGAAATATAAATAATAATAGCAAATATATTGAGAGCAAAGTCTGGGCGAAGGCAAAGACATGAACTTGAACTACAAGAGGATCAACCAGAATTCATATTTAAAGTGAGGTGCGTCTTACCAATGCTTGTCGCCTCTATACTGATGCGGACCAAATGACCATCAGGAAGAGGCCCTCCTCTCGTGTTTTTGAGATCAGCATATTGCAATTTAGCAAATGACTGTATCATGAAACCCATCTGAGTATTTTATTGATATATCCTCTCTTAAAATTGAACTAGAGCAAGGAGGTTCTTTCCGGGGTGAATTCATCCAAAAGTAACCAAGTGACCATTTTGTTTTTGAATCAATTTCCAAGCCACCAAAACTGACGTGTGCACGAGGAAAAGTCAAATACTCACTTGAATAGTAATTCATATTATATGATAAATATACTTAACTATACTCTGTACCAGAGATTGGCGGGTGCGAATGTCGGGTACCCGCACGTTTCCGGCGTTCCCGCTATTTTTTTAATTTCGTTGCCTGAGCCATCCCGAATTCTTGGTTCCCGTTCTCGCCGATCTCTGTCTAGTTCCTCGTTCAGTACTTCATCAAAATAAAAACCCACCTGAGTGAAATATAGGTTTCAACTTTTTCTGGGTCATTACCAGTAAAGAAAAAACAGAAATTCCGCTTTAATTTAATATTTTGCTCTACAATCACATAAGACGAATTATGATAAATCATATTTTTAGAACCATTTTCCTTCGTCGGTCTTATATAAAGTCTTATCATAAGACAGACTGGATTCAGACGTTTCCCATCGGCCCAGAAAATAATCTCATACGTTCAACATGTGTTTTAAAAATCATCTAAAAGATTTTCAACGTCCGGGAATCGAACCCGGGCCTCCCGCGTGACGGGTCCTGTCCCAAAAATCAATATTCCATTTATATTTTATTCGAACAATTCAGACAATTATTTTATAGGTTCTCGCCGGAGCTTGCTTTCTTGAAAGGGTTGCCTTCTTCAAATAAATAATCGTAATTACTCAAGTAATCATTCATATCTTGATTTTCGTCTTCATTTACACTTAAAATATCGAAAATAATTTGAACTAGGTGGAAGTGGTTGCTTTAGTAAGGCCCATAACTCTCAAGGGACACATGTTTCCCCTTTTCATACTTTGTTCATAATGTGTATGGGAAATCATATCCCTAAACATATGGATCCAACAAAAAACCACATTATGACAATAATGAACACTTTTTCTGATGCACTAGATAAAAGATATTAAAAATATAGCACTTAAAATAAAAATACTAGCACTCATGATCTTGATTTCGGTAGAGCCAGTTTTTATAGAAATCATCACATGAAGCCGTAAGAACGATTTTTATTTGAGCCCAAAAGGGGAGTTAAGTAAGGCTATAATTGAGGCTAAAGCGTTTCTTAAACGAAGTTGATATTGGGGTAAGTAACTGACCGTCAGTTGTAAAAACTTACTAATTCCAAGGGTTAAAGGAACGTTTGGAATGTGGTTTTATCAGGCCACTTATGTAAGGCTTTGCTAGTGTTTTGACCAGCAATAAAGCTCACTTCTGATAGGCTGTTAAGCTTCTAGAGTGACTCTAATTGGTTAAAAACTCTTCCTGAGCTTGTGTTATTTCAAGCAGTACAGACAAAATAAAATAGCATTTCATATTTTCAATTATTTTGGTTTTTTACCACTTTTGTTTCCTTTTAAGGTTAAACTAATCTTCTTAGACTTTAAATACAAAATCTAGGATACGGAGAGCGTGATGACATAAGTCGCGAGAAAGATTTTTTTTCGTTTTCGGGTCCTACGCTGTCACGACTCAGTGATAGTCGACCCATTGACAGGATTCACTGTTACAGGATTTTTGTTATTCTACTAACTCAAAAATAAGATACAGTACCAAAAATTTTGATTCAATAACCGTAATCTGCTGTAAAATGCTCTTTAATCGCCACTTTCATACCGGCCATTTTATAAATGGCCCATTTTCGATCTTACATCAGCCCGTTTTGGCCCAACATCGGCCAGTTTCAACCGAACCCATACATCCATTCCTCTTTTTTTCGAGAGATCCTATGTGGCTAATCCTGACTATTGATGACGATTTATCGGATCGTCTTACTGGATCGTTTTATCATTACCCATGTGCGAAAACTGACAAAGCAGCTAAAATTGGACGTTCAACAAATTAGCCACATTGCAACATATTATTTATGGCCAGCTTGGAAATGAAACGGTTTGGTTATATTGAGGGATATGTAACAAGAAAACTAACATAGTTATGAGTCATAAGTTATGACAGTTTATTCCAATGGTTGATAACAGTTATCAGCCTCATCAAGATTGTATGGCCAATCACACTGGAGAAGTCGTTGATGCCAGGCAAGTCCTGGTGCGCAATAGTACTTATCGCCGGTGTTACCTTAAAACATTACAGTGATGAATTCCTAAGCGTTTACGCAAAAAAGTAAGTTGTGGTTCTTAAAACGCTATCGAGATAGGTATTTTATGACTCATCCCTGTTTCGATGATGTTAAATATTAACCATCTAGAATATTAACCATCTAAAATATTAACCATCTTAAATATTACCATTATTCCAGCAAAAGAAATAACTTCCACAATCTTTTGGATTAGCATAGTATCCTTCTTCCCTTCCTTCACAAAATGCCTGTGCTTCAGGATCATGTGGCGTGTCTTGGGCCAATGATAATGCTGCAAAAACTGCTAATAATTTCATTTTGATTAAATATAAAAATATTTTTTTTTGATGAAATTCGATTCAAAATCATTTAATAAAGGTCGCCTGCGTCGGGAACATATTGTATTTTCTCGGGAAATGAATCTACAGTATTTAAATTGCAATGGGTAAACAGTATTCAAAGGCAGATGATAAAGACTTTATCTAAGACTAAGAAAGAATTAGACTTAGATAAGTTGAGCCGTAGTTACTCAATATCTCCAACCTTTTTGTCTAATCCAATTAATCTGTTGATCAACACTGTATGAATGCAACTGTTGTACACTTGTTACCATTCCAGTCCTCAACTTATGCTCAATGTCAGAGGAGCCCATAAAGTCGTGCATATTGATATGTTGTAAACGCTGATGCTTTGAGTAACACATTTCGATGACGACTTGACACTCTGTACTCGGTCCACGAGTTTCGCGGATATACAAGTCTGAAGCTCGTCCGTGTATGAGCCGCTGTAGTCAGGACGTTTTTAGTCTTTGACTGATATTTGTGTTCGAGTCCGAGACTGCTTTAGATTCGAACATCTCGTTCAAATTCGTGTTCGTGTTCACCTAACTCTAGTCTATTGATGATGTCGGTAATAAGCAATATGTAATTTATCCATAAATTGTCTCCAGGTGCATCGCAACCGTTCGGTTTGTATCAGTGATCATTCAATTATCACCTGTTCGCGACACTTTGACCATTTTGACCACCTGTGACCAGATGTCACAAGTCAGTTGCAATATTAGCATCTGGAGGATAAAGGTCGAGCCCATTTAGTCAATCGGAAGTTGAATTCGCAGTAAAGTAATCGGAAATGTTTTAATTTACGAATAAATCGAAATTCCGAAATTGAAAATGGTGAACCGGAAATCACCTTTAGCGCCATATGCAACTATAAAAGCTTCGAAATCATTCTATTTTACATTAAAACCAACTAAAAATCTAAATAAACAACAAAAGCACTAACAATGAAAAATCTTTTTGAAACATTTGAGCTTGACGCTGAAATCGAAGCCGGAATTGAAGCCAGCTTGAAGATTGGGTTTGAAGATTTCGAAATCGGAAATTTTATTCTTCATAATCTTCAAGTCGATGAAGTCGATTTTTTATTAAATAGTCAGCTTCAAAATTATAATACTAATAATAGCAATATTCAAAATTTTTCTTACTCAAATGAAGGCCCGCAATCCCGAGCACAAACTCAACCAATAGCTGACTTTGGCTATCTCCCCAAAATCCATCATACTGGCCCAGTCCCAAGCCCAAACCATGATCAATGGTTTGGTTCCCAATCTAGTCCTCAATCATTAAATTCGCCATATCAAGACATTTCAACTTGTTCGCCATTCTCCAGAAATAATTACAGTCCAGATCCAAATTATCATAGTCCGCCAGGGCCTGTTACTAACATGATTTACCACTCGGGATGGTCGCCCGAGTCAATGTACAGCCTATACCCTCAGAATTTTCACAATCAAAATGCCAAAATACTCAATGCAAGGCCCCATAATCAACTTAAAGCAAAATCATCAAAAAGAAATGCAGATTTGGGGAACCGCAATAATTTCGATGATGTTGACACCCTAATCAACAAAGTCCGAAATGTACGTGTTAAACTTGGATTCACACAGTCTGATTTGGCTACATCCATGAAAAAAGTCTTTGGGCGGTCTTTTAGTCAGACAACGATTTGTCGCTTTGAGGGCAAGCAACTGACCAATCAGAACATGAAAAAACTCTTTCCCTTTTTCAACAAATGGCTAACAAAATGTGATAATGATCTTGACTTTGTCAAAAACACTGTTTAAATCTGTATTTTCTGTTGTTTAGCATCCATTCAACCTGCGCCTGTAAATATATTTCAGAAACAAAATAAAATTCGATGAGAACCTATGACCTAGATTTTGAAAATTTTGTTTTTAAGTTTTCAAATTTTTGATCAATAAATTTGAAAGTGAAAAAATGAGCGAAAAATATTATGGACCACCAACATGGAAGGAAGGCTTCAGAACACGCATTTTTGTGAAGTGTCGAACACGAACAAGTGTTTTTCGAAATTATCGAGCACCCCGAACACTCGTGTATATTGCCGATAACTTAACAGTTGCGCTGATTCTTGGCACGAGCGTGCCAAAAGGCTCTAAAATGGCGATAACAGCAGACATGAATTCGATAAAATTTTCGTAAAATTTTTTTCGGGTTGAAGTTTTACCGGAAGTGGACCGGAAATGAATATAAATTGACATGTTGACAATCATTTTTTGGCATTGTCTACTCATAGGTCATAAAGGTTTGACGACAATATGCTTCTAAGGTATGGTTTCGTGACCTTTGGCACAAGCGTGACAAAAATCAGCGCAACTGTTAAGTGAAGTTCGCGGTGGCTCTGTCCCACCGAGCGTGGGCGTGAGCGCTCTCTTTTTTCGGACACATTCATAAGCCATCGGAAAGGGACAATATTGTAAATGGCGTTTCCAATCTAAGCGCGTTGTTGTGATGGAAGGAACAAACGTAGAATTAATTTGTGAATGTAAAGAACAGATTCCAAAGTGGGAAGGTGCTGCGTGGTCAGCACATTTTAAAGATCCAGATAAAGTAATTGACCAATGGGGACTAAGTTTGGAAAAAATTGACGATTTCAAAGGCGAAACAAATTTCATGATTAGTTTCAAAAGACCACACGATTGTAAGTCTGCAATTATTGTAAATTACAATTATTATAGGGGCCATATTAAATGGGTTTATTAACAGTCACGTTATGAGCTGGTTCGATAACGATTTCAGATGATATGGAAATAATCGAGACAAGGACTGAGCGAAATCTAAGGCGGGTTTTCATTCTGATGCTCCTAAAATTGATTCGACTCCATGTTCAACTTGAACAGTTCAAGTTCTTTTCTCATTTATGTGTGTCCCGAACCCATGTGACATGTCAGAGTCGATATTATACGATAAATGATATAATGATATAAATGATATAATTTATACCATTTTGAAAAGTCTTCCAAGTTGTCATTTCCCATTTGTTTTCAACAACCAGCATCACAATGAATGCCAAGTATCCGGAGTCAATAATGAATTGTGTCTATGTGGAACCGACGCCACTAGACCCAATATTGATGAGTTTTATATGGAAATTCAAAGTCAGATTTTCATGGAGTTTTTGGTTATCTTATCTTATGTTAGTCTCATGTTAGGCTCAGTAGATTTTCCGACCGTCCTGACGGTCCCCTGAAAATTCCAATAAAGAGAACAAGGTGCTGATGCTAAAATGAGTCGTGGGGAACCTTTAATGTATCAAGACATCAAAAATCTAAAAGGTGACGAACTTCATAAGTTTA
Source organism: Oikopleura longicauda (assembly GCA_004367895.1). Classification (NCBI taxonomy): domain Eukaryota; kingdom Metazoa; phylum Chordata; class Appendicularia; order Copelata; family Oikopleuridae; genus Oikopleura; species Oikopleura longicauda. The sequence continues at coordinate 3,386 of SCLD01096791.1, read as the reverse complement.
TAAAAAGCAAAACGGTTTGGGATTATTGCCGCTGTCCAACACCGAATCGAGATATTCCTATCTATACAAAACCAAGACCTGATTCAGGATTGATTTTCTTTTTGAACCATGAATTATAGACGTACCTATGTATGTAATTTGGGAAAAAATCTAACAAAAAGTCTATGCTGGTCAGTCAATGAAGTGTCATTTTCCTTTTCATTATAAAGGAACCGAACTAATTTACAATTTTAACTAGGTTATGAAGTTCAGAAATCAGCAGAAACTAGTGTTAAGGATATCTCGCCCAATTTTTAAACTCTCCGATTTGACTGAAAATTGGAACTTAACCTTCATGTATTTCGACTACGCTGATTTCATTAATTCACTTTGGGTGACTAACCCTAAACTTCCAGTTACGCTTTAAAGTCGCAATTATTATCAATTCAGACGTTGAAATTTCATTTTATAATGATTATACATTCGTTACATCCAAAACAGGATAATTGTCCGGAGCGAAATCAAGATGAGACTGTGAAAATCAGTCCTGACTTAGCTTATTGCATAGAGATTTCAATTTGGGGCAGAATGATATAAACATCACGAAAAACCGACCGTGTGGTCAAAAGTTGTGGCCATTCAAAGTTATTAAAGCCTTAACGAAACTGTATCAATAAAGAATAACTCAGTAAATATACAAAGAGATATAATCTTTCCTCTGTCTCCAGCTGAGTCCGTCTCACGCCCCGAATTCGGCTTTCCCATTCCCGCTGAAAAGTACGATGAGCAAAAAAAGAGGAGGATTTAAAGTTTCGCTAATTTACTCGGCCCCCAAATTTTACAGTAAAAAAAGTTTTCCGGTAACAGATCATCTTTATCACAAATGCATTGATATTCCGACACCAACTCCAGTTATTCAGTCAGATGGTAATAGTACCAGATTTGGGTCCGGTTGTTGGTGTGGTCTTATACCCAATGTGAATACAGATTTGAATGCATGGGCCTTTTGTCCTTGCTCTGTAACTGTTCGAAAAGGAATTTGGTCTTCTTGGGTTCGTACTCGATACCGATTGAAAAAAAATACGCAAAATAACCTTAGATATAAAATTCAGACCGAATGGACCGAGTGTAAATCATGTTTTGGATCTCAATCTCGATCTAGAAAATGCGATCCGCCATCTAGAAAACCAATTTCTGATCAGTCACGTGTCCTATGTTCTGGTCATGGATATCAGCGGAAACTATGCTCATGTCAGAGTGAAAATTTCATTCGAAATCGATCTTTCATGAAGAAAAATAATAACCTGCGTATTGATAAAATTTCATTGGCCGAAGCTGGAGATTATTATTGCTGGCAAGATGAAGGCTCCCAGGATCATGCAACCGACGATAAAATTATTTCACGAATTGATCTGATTGTGGTGGCACTTATAGATGCAAAATACGGCAAGCCTCATAAATAAAAACTCATTCTTAGAGTAGTTTTAGTGAATTTAAATAGTTTATCCTTATGAAAAGTATAACGGAATAAAATAACATGTTCTGCTCACAAAGAGGAAAACGACTCTCCGAATATAAAATAAAGAGGGCGCTATTTCATAGAATTATGATATTTTATTTAGTTATACTTTTTAGTTTCCATTATTTTGAGCTTGGAAAAGTATCGAAACTGAAAACTCCGGATTACTCAGGCCCATATTTAAATTGATTTTTATAGCACACCCTCGGCTTGGCTGAAATTGATAAAAATTTTAATATACTTGTCAGAGAAAAGTCTGATCTATCCAAGTTCGTGGCGAAATAAAAAATTAAAATGGGAGATTGGAGACCCTCTAGAATGTTCGGATTGTGGTCATCAACCGGGCGATATCAGGCAGTATGCTGCGTGTTATTTCAAAAACTCGGCTGGTGATTTACAACCATGTGATCATCGATATATGATGAATCAAGTGATGGTTCAAAAGTGTCATATACCTTGTCGTCCAAAGGTCAGTTATCTTACACCATCATGTGACTGAAACGTCAGCTAATAAGATGTTGGTATTCAAAATTAAGATTCACCAAGAAGCCCCGGATACATTCAAAACAAGCTTGGAGGAGGGGATTCCAGATCTACCAACTTGGAATTGGGTTTCAAAAGTAAGTTCTCGCAATTATATATGGAGCCTCCATAATGCAAGTGCCTGGTATTTCTTGACCAACCTCACCCTTTTTCACCAACGGTCTCTTTTTTGAGTAGTTTGAAACTTGAATTTACCTTGTCTAACTGATATTTTTTATTAGAAATTCGAGGTGCTGCGCCCTGGAAATGGGACTGCCTTAGAATGCTTTGATCACGAAAAACGAAGTTTGTTCAATTTACCTGTCGCTTGGAGATTTACTAATAGTAAAAACGAAACAAAAGCTATTCTAAGGTCATTTTATGTTAATGCTACTGAAAACGGACAAGGAAAGGATGCAAATCGAAAGATGCGTGTATAAATAGCATTTCCATCATAGCATTGACTTCAAAAACAAAAATTAAAACGAAGTCTTACATCCAATTCGGATTCAAATGTCTTTATCAATTTGAAAGATCAGTTAATTATCAAGGAAAATTTTATAATATTTTTTATTGGGTCGCTTCTTTGTTCAAAACAAATACTCAGCTTGCAAAGTTTTTCATGAAAACGAAATTGGTTTCGAATTTTTGTGTGAATTAGTTGCGAGCTTCTAGCACTGAAGATTAAGATTGTAGATCTGTCGAACAAGATCTGGTCGGTGTCGGTTTTTCAACATCATTTTGTATCGGAGTTTGTCGCATTTTGAAATTTGTTTTGAACCAAAAACATGTCCGCCATGGCCGGGAATCTCGCCAGTTACTCGCTTGATATGAGCATGGTATGTGTGCCAATTGGCACAAACAGCTGTTATCGAGAAAATGAAAATAATTGAAAAAAAGTTCATTTTTATAACTTTTCTATTCGAAAGGTTATTCCGTTAGGACAACCAATTTATCTATCTGATTGTTCTATCTAGTATGAAGCTTTTTATGCGTGACTGTAAGGGTGGCCTCTTGAATAATTCTATTTAAAGCCGTAAAATACTATTTTTATGCTTCTTTTGAGATTAAGCTTCAAGACTAAGCATAAGGGAAATTGCATAACGTAAAGCGAGAATATCTATGATATTTGAAATTTATTAAGCATGCAACACCTGAAAATACTGGACAGTATAAATGCTATATCAACTACGAATTGAGGACATATCATCATATTGAAGTTCTGAGTCCAAAGGATAGTTTTCATTGAAAGGATTTCAATAGCCCTTAAGGATACCGTAACTATTTTAAATTTTCACCAAGTTGAACGAAACTTGGTCGTCTGACTGAATTTGGGTCACTGATCACGATTCCGATGAGTTTTGGT
>SCLD01096780.1:0-11381 GCA_004367895.1 Oikopleura longicauda | reverse complement strand
TTGATTGACTGGGTAGAAGAGCAAAATTTTTCTTCCGATTCAAGAGTGCGTTCATGCTTGAATACATAGAAACAGACTCGAAAGGCCTAAAAACAACAAGGGGGTTCGGGGGGTTTCCCCCCGATGTTTAAAAATAAAACAACAAGGGGGTTCGGGGGGTTTCCCCTCGATGATTAAAAAAAACCAACAAGGGGGTTCGGGGGGTTTCTCCCCGATGTTTAAAGAGAAAAACAAGGGGGTTCGGGGGGTTTCCCCCCCGATGATTAAAAAAACCAACAAGGGGGCTCAGGGGGTTTCCCCCGATGTTTAAAGAGAAAAACAACAAGGGGGTTCACAAATTTTATCTAAGAACGACCAAACAGAGACAAGTGAACGGATTTCTCCTTGTTTAAACCAAGACCGACCAAACACGGACTTAAAAATCCGGACTGTCTTATTTAAAATTCGGACCATCTTATTTAAAATCGGGACCATCTTATTAAAAATCCGGACCGTCTAACTAACATTTACAACTTAAATAAGGCAGTGATTAAAAGTGGTCCTAAGCATCCTAAGCAGACTATTTGAAGTGAACACAAATTCAATTTGAATTATAAAAAAAATAGTTACAACCATAAGCATAAAGTGGCTTGCAATTGTAACGAAAATACAGAAAAGGAAGGGAGGGGGTCGATTCGACAAACTGAATACAATCTCCTCGACCATCGTTGCAACCTGACTGTTAACAACTCGTATCACTTATTTTGGCCAGCTTGATACTTATAAACTGGATTGCTCACTCGACTGGACTTTCGGCTTTCTTCTTCAGGTTTCGACTTCGGCTTTGCAACTTTACCTCGGGGTCTTCTATGCGACTTTCCTTTCGCTTTCGACTTCGACTTTTTATCCGATTTCGGTTTTGGCGCTTTTAGACCATACCAAAAATTCTTCTTACCTTCTTTCTTCTTTGGCAACTCTTCTGCTTTCCATACTGCGTCTTGAGTAATCTCGAAATCACTTCCACCTTCTCCTGAAACTCGATTGAATTCTAGATTCGGTATTAATTCTTCCTCGATTAATCTTGGCCCAGCCCATAACTCATGAGTTGCTTTGAAGTTTTTTTCAGCTCTATCTCGTTCTTTCCAAAGTCGTTGCGACTCTCTTCTTTTAACAATCTGTTCCAAGAACCTCCGGACATCGATCTGCATCATTTCGTTCATTCTCAATCCGCGATCAGGAAAAGACTCTGCAGGTGCATTGTCACAGGTATCAATAGTTGGGATGCTTCTTGCTGTTGCTAGGTTCACGGCCAATTCTATTGGTACTGATGTTGCACCTACTTTACCCTTCGACAAGTTGTCTGTCATCATTCCATCACTTGCAAATTCTTCACTTGCACCTCCGATATCTTTGGCGACTATACGTTCGGATTTTTTGTCATTAACCAATCTCCTTGTGCCTTCTGCTGCCACTAGATGATCAGCTGCACCTTCAGGATCAATGGTAACTTCATGATTTGTGAACGTGTTTCTATCTCTGTCCCGTATCTTCTCCAAAACTCGATTATACACGTTCTCGAGCTCGATTTTCAGATTTGGATCGTTGGTTGGACATTGAACCTTTCTTGACAGGGAGAGTTTCAACTCCTGGTCTTGCTTTCCCAGATTGAGTGCGATCAAGTCCGGGCCTTCGTATGGTTCGAGCGAGTCCATGATACACTCAGTGTCCGCCACTCGAACTTCGTTTCCCTCATAAATGGTCAGTATAGTTGCTTGACGATTTGAATCGTACCTCAGCATCGGTACTGCCACTCTTGGGCGCCCCACGCCTGGGTTGACATGCATCGTGTCAGTTGCGAAATCAATTGTCATGCCCAGTCGTTTCATGTCCAGTAGACCAACCAGCATCGTCCCGCTCTTCGGCTGATTCGGTTCAGCTACCAGCACGTCCTCAAATCGAATGATTCCCAGTCCATCGACCCTAACGTTCATATTAACAACGTACGGTAGCAGCTGCAACTCATCTCCGCCGGCTCCAAAATAGTTACGCTTTCTTGACCCGGATATTTCATAGTCACATTTGTCCAACATGTCAGCATGAACGTAGCTCCTACCAGCTCCTGTATCGAAGGTTATCGTTCCAAGACAGTTTGAGTTCGATTTCATAGTTGCGAAATCACAGGGAAGCACAGGTGAACAGGTTGAGACGATTCTTCCTTCTCGCACCGCCGAAATGGTTTCCTGCGGTGCCCGGCCTAGTCATTCCTGGTTAGTGATGTCGACCAAGGCAGCGAGTCTCTCTTCATAATAATATCTGAGATCCTCGTGTCCCGAGTTAGCATCATTTTCTTTGGAATCTATTATTGCGACTCGGTTTTCAAATCCGCGGCTGTCTTTCTTATTGCCACTCTTGTCATACGTGCACTCCTCGCCTTCGCCATTAAATGATGGCTGATGATAAACGACGACTCCACCATGATGACTACAGTGAGCACATAGTTGTGCCCGAGAGTTTCCATATCGACTTGCTGACCTCCAGTTGCCCCTTTGTTGGCCGTTGGCTTCCTTACAATCTCCCTGGTTAGTCCAAGATCTGGATCGGTTGGAGTTCTGCCATTGACCTCTTCTCAGTTGATTTATTTCGAGTTGCAAACTTTCTACTTTGTCTGCAACTGTGTTTTCATTCATCAACGTTTGAATAGGGCTACCATTCTCAGTTATGCGACATACAGCATCACCCGGCGTCGGCTTCGCTGTTTTCTGCGACTCATCCATCAATTTATATAGATCTGGCCTAGCTTGGTGCCACTTCTGGTACGACCATCCAGATTCTATTTTTCGTTCAAAAGCAAGTTGCAGTTCGTCCCATTTATTTTTGTCGATTGTTTCTCTGAAAATGATGTACGTCAACAAAGTGTTTACTTGGGGGGAGTAATGCTCGTCCGCGGTTTGCCATTCACGTCCGTGTTCATGATCTTTTGACATGAAAAAGTTTTCTTCTCCTTTGATTTGCATTCTTCGGAGAATCTCCCGTAAATTGCCAATCTTGGTTTCAGTCGATTTATTTTTCGCTGAAACTACCTCCTCGATGTTGTGGAAGAGTTGCGACATATTTTCTTGAATTGCCTCTACGTTATAGATTCGATATATCGCTTGTATCAAGATTGTCCATGAGTGATAGTGCCCGTCTTCAAATTGGGTGACTATGTCCAGATTTATGAAGTTGGACATTTGTGACTTGAAAGTCTCTATCACTTTTCTCATCCTGATAAGATTCTCATGCAACTTATCAGGGAATTCGTCACCACCTCTGAAGAGCTTGTGTGCTGACAAAAACTGATTGCCAGTTATCTTTTTTACGACTTTGTCATAAACGTCGATTTTGACTTGACATGTTCCAAGATGCGTCAAGTTGCATTTGGTGCAACTTTTAGCCACGTCAGATTTGGCATGATCTTCAGGAAAATCGAGCATCTCGGCATCGTTGATGATTTTCATCTCGGCACTGGTTAGTTCCGGTGTAAAGTCTTGTTTGTGAAGACGAGAGTTGCTAAACAGCCACTTGACTTGCTCAGCTGAGCTCGGGATGCCGTTGCGAACAGCTTCGGTATCCATATCGTCTTCATACCGCCACAAAAACATGGTATGCTTGACATTGACTTGTTCATTTTCTTGAAACATCGCCAAAAATGCAGATTGCCACGCTTTCAGAGTTGCCTTAGTCATTTTTCGACCATTCAGTTGCGACAAACTCGGTAGACGATAGATTCGACCGGCATGATGGGACTTGTTGACCATATCGGTGATGAAGTCCTTCTTAGCACGATCATCGGAATTCATTTTCGGTAAATTGAGTTCGGTTCTTTATTTTTCTTCGGGGGGGAGTTCAGTTGTTTGACACTCAGTTCACCACGTAAACAAGTGGACTTGCAAGATCGATAAGACTTTGTTTTATCGTAGAAAAGAACCTTTATTACAATATTAATATACAAAATATGAACAGACTTGTTGCAACTTACCGAAAGCACAATTCAGCAGTTGCGTCTGTAGACACTTGACAATGAATTCCCTTCTGTTATCAAACTGAAAGGGATTGTCAGAATAAGAAATTATCGCACGAGTTACAACATTACCTTTGAATGTGGCTTAGAGATCACCACAGCAACGTTCACTGATATAACAGGGTGCGACTGAATAATACTATAAGGGTCTAACAGTTGGCGTCACTCAATATTACCTTTTGACCAGAATGAGTAAAGGTGCACGTTATGTGAGGTGCAACCTATACAGCAGTGTAGATAAAATCAATTGAGTGCACGAACTAAATAATAAAATAGCACTTGAGTTTTAAACAGTCCTGCACAAACCTTATAGCAATAGCTCGTCGTAACTTGGAAATGTTTGACGGCGTTAGATTATGACTGTTAACTAAACTCAAATGTTAACGCATGTTCAAGAGTTGCGTGACCGGACAAACCTTTTTAGGATAGTATAAATGTGATAACACGTCCAGTATAATCGGCTCGTTCAATGCAACTCTAGAATAAGTAAATAAGTTACAACTCCAAAATCTAATTTCTCTCTCACCTTTCTCTTTGCGCGGAGACACTGAGGAGAAATAAATTAGTTTTGAAGTTGCAAAATCTCTGACCAATGAAAAAGCTCCACTTGGATTATGAGTCAGAATGAGTGGCAACTCGCTGACTCAAATTCAACTTTGATGAGTCACTTAGAAGTGAACTCATATAAGTTACGTTATTTTGAAAAATTAAATTTTCAAACCCCTTTTTTGGGCTGTTTTCATTACTAGAAATGACGCTTTCTCAATTCTGAAAACATATTTTTTGAAAATCATGATATAGGGGGTACCAGATGAGACTGTACCGCTTGGTCTAGGGTTAAACCACATCAGAGTGTACCGTTTTCATATGAATTAACATGTAAACCGGTACACTCTGATGTGGTTCAACCCGAGACCAAGTGGGACAGTCTCATCTGGTACACCCTATAACATATTCCAAGAACCTAGTCATCATTTTTTGTCAAGAATTAACGGTTAGGGGTTGAACTTGTACCGGTAAAGCTTCAATTTGAATAATTAAAAAAATCTGTGTTAAAAACCCTTCCAAGCGTTATTGGAGGCGCCTTGAACCTTTATATAATGATTGTGCTTGATATGAACTTTGTTTCAATCGTATCTTGGGCGAATTACATCAATTCGTGGTTTACATATTTGAATTCTTGGGGAAACTATTTTGGCGATTGGGCAGACTGGTTTGGTTCATGGTTCTGAAATTCTTGAATCCACGCGAACGACCGTCAGCGGACTTTTATGACTCATTATTTATGACTCAAAAGTTATGACAAACTGACACATTTTTTTATTTAATAAATTTTATCGGACTTTTACCGTTCTTTAACAGTCTTGTTGATTTTGGGAATACCATAGGCTTTCTTACCTTATTGGGAAATCCTGGAAAACTCGTCCATTTTTTTAAATTCCACCTTTCGGGTATGAAATCAGTTCAATTTCTGGAAAATTCGTCCGGAAATTTTATAACTTTCATCTTTGAAATTGGCCTGGATAATTATTCCAGAAATTTGGTTGCTCACCAATGGGTCAGGCAGAGTCATGACTCGAAAATCTTGTAATAAAGTTTAACTCTTTGGTACGAAAGGGCTAGTGAAAGTTTGAAATGTCGTTCGAAACGAAATTTGGCACTCAGGAGTTAAGCCTATTTTAACCGTAATACAAAAACAAGTTTCAAATTAAATTATTTGTTACTCAATGAAAATATCGGTATTGTCCGAATCTTTTTTTCGGTGTTGATGAAATAAACTAATTCTATTGAAAACAGCTTCTTGGCCTTTTTCAAAAGAAACCACAACCAACTAGAATCAACCAATTGCAACCATGGTTAACCACGGTTAACTTGCTTACCAAAATGCCAAATACCGAAATCAAAGTGAACTCACATATACTGTATAAAGATATATAGGGGGGTCTAGGTGATTCTGTATTTTTCACATAAAGGGGCCAGGTAAAACCGTTCTTCACTTATGAATCCGGCCGATTTGATTGGTCAAAACTTTGAAACTAATTTTTGACCAAAATTCTTGAAATTTTTAAGATATCAGATGATATTTTGTGAAAAATCGGACAGGGCTATTAAAATTGAATCGTACGTCATTGAAAAATAGGACGGAAATGTCAGTTTTAATGTCCGACATTTCCGACGTATTTTTTGTATTCTGTTTTATTCCATTTCATTCGCAAAAATAGAACATTCATTAATTTTGAATTTCAAAAAATCAAATTTTAATCTTAATTATCAGAAATTAACCCCTATTGGCAAATCGCGGAAAAAAAATCCGAAATAGCATTAGAATTCCTATCTTAATTTTTTGATGTTGCCAATAAGGGTTAAGGAAGGGGGTCCCAGAAAAAGCGATGTGTACCTTCGTGAGAAAGCTTATTAATTATATTGAAATAATTGTAGTGAAAAACTAACCACTCAGTTTCGGGGTTCTGGACCGAAATATCACGTGACAGTGTCATGTGACGAAAAATCCGACACCACTACTGAACTCCTAGAGTACGAAATACCCAATAATGAGGTACAAACTGATTTCATGGGAAGTTTTTAAAATTCGCTTTTTCATGGAATTCAGCCTACTTATAATAATGAGAGTTGAGCTTGCATAAAATTGATTTTAGAGTAAATACGGTATGTTGAAAAGGTTAAATATTTGAGTGTGAATTGTGCCAATGTATAATGTTTATTTAACATGTCATTCTTTTTTCAAATCGTGACTATTCATGATGGAGCCACGACTTATTGCCTGACACATTTTCAGAATTTTTCAAAATTTTTTCACAGCTGAAAAAAAGTTCCTTTCAAGTCTTTTTACAGTTTATTTTTTGAACAGTGTTCCCATGTCAAGATTCAACTTCATTTTATGGTCCTTGAAAACTGTCAATTTCAGAAGCATTCTAAAATGATTCCCGAATGATTCTCGATAAAACTCTACTTTGAAATAAGTAACTTCCGAGCTTTCGAATGACATATTATAAAGGCTAAAATATCATTTAATATGATTCATATATATGGGGGTATCAGATGAGTCTGTGTCACTTGGGCTGGAGTTGTACCACTTGGTGAAGGTTTGAACCTCATTAGAGTGCACCGCTTGGTCTATATTTTAGTATTTTGTATATTATATAGTATCATTAACTCATCATCGCCTAAAATAGAATACCAGGTGCTTTAAGAATCACTGGTTGAGCATCAAATTCAAGATATTAACCATCACTCAATTCTTTATTCACAAAAAATGAATCTGAATTTCAAAAAATTTGTACACGGTTAAACAACGGAGTTCTTTATCAAGGTGAGTATCAAACAAGTTGAGACCAAGTGAAAGTTCAGTTTTGATAGTATTATGACTCATAAGTTATGAGGATTATAGATCGACTTCATGTAGTCTCCACCAGAATCGGCGCTTTGATGTGGTCCCCATCAGCTGTATTCAAATACAATTTCAGCTGTATTCAAATACAATTTCATAGATACCTCCCCTTAATTCCATTTTAATATCCTGTGCAAATGAATCTTCTTACCATTGTAATTTTTTCTATTGACTGTTTAAATGAATCGTAAACTGTTTTAAAAGTCACCCTACCGCTTGGCCATTTACTGGCCAAAGAGCTTAAAAATCGAATTTTAAGCCATAAGACATTCTTAGATCTCTAAAATACTCGTCAAGACTCCCCTTAAAATTTTCAGGCGCAACTTTTGGCGCCTTCCGATTAGACCGGAAGTGCCCGGAAATTTTGCATAGTAAAAGGCTTACAAGGCAAGTTTCAATAACGCTGTTTTTAGTCACTTGACGTCGATAGGTCCCTCATAGAGTCGGAGGTAGGGTAGTGTGGTTGGGTGACTGTTAACTTCTTAAAATAGAGTCTTTGAAAAAGAATTTCAAAAAGGGAATTCAAGAAACCTTGTCGTCACTTTGCCCGAGGATTTCCACCTACGAAACCACCCAAGCAATATTTTTTATCTGTGTATTTATTTTTTTGAAGCTTTCGTTTTCATTCGTTGTATTCGAATAAATTCTTTGATCGCTTTCGTGGATTTAGTTTTGCCAAAGCGTTGAAGATATTGATCCAGTGACAATGCGGAGATGCGGCGATGACCATCCGATGTGACCTTTGACATGATTTTGTCACCATTCCTGGACTTTGTCACCAAACCGGAAACTGAGAGTGAAAAGACTAGAGTGATCATTGTGAAAATATTTTTAAAATTCATATTTTTTTTATCAAGTGATATTATAAAATGGTGATATTACAGATATTGTTACGCTTTAATATACCGTAATATCGGAAGTGACATATGATCGTTTAATAGGAAAAGAAGTTTTTAAGTATATTCTTACCAATTTTTCAACAAGTTATGTGACTTTTCAAATTGGGCTTTTTCTATGAAGATCAAAGAACTTACACGCGCATTAGATCGTGTCATTACTTCCGGAATACTGGAAATTTTGAAATTTTACGTTGACCATCCCATACTTTTCCAGCTATCAAAGTAAGCACTGCTGAGAATTTAAAAAACTTGCTATTGATGTTTTTCGGATGTGACGTTACTGGAAGTTTAATATAGCTTTGAATATCTAAAAGCTCGAAATTATTCTTTGATTCAAAGAAAATACAGTTAACGCCTATGGCCCACTTTGGGAAGCATGATTACCCACTAGCATGATTACCGTTCAGATCCGACTTTTCGAGGGGACCGACTTAAGGGCTCATAATTTCAGGATCAATGTAGAATTGTCCACTCTTTACCATGGTCGGGACATTTTTCAAAAAAAGCTATTTTTATATTAAGTACACGAATTGGGTATTAAACAGTCCCATTTTCATCACTCATCATCACGAAAGGTTCGAAAAAGATTTTTTGACCAAAAGGTTACTTTCGGACATTTTTCAAAAAAAAAACTATTTTTTATAATAAGTACACAAATTGGGTATAAAACAGTCCCATTTTTATCACTCATCATCTTAAAAGGTTCGCAAAAGTTTTTTGAGCCTAGAGGTTACTTTCGGTAAGTTTACCGTATATTTTTATAAGAATGCAAAAAAAACAAAATTTTGACTCGAACTCTCATGTCGTATCAACAATATCGGTGATACTATCGAATGACTGTCAACATGCACGCCAACTACGTTTTCATCTCAGAAATGAATTTGATAGGCTACTTCCGAATGGAATCGAACGAAAAGAGAAACGATGTCTAATTCTTTTTGTGAATCTTTGTGAAGATTACATTCTGAAGAAACTACCACTTCTTATGCCATTCTTGAAAAAAATTGCGCCATTATTATCGGAGCCGAACAATGCGTCAACAGACTCATTGTACAATGTTTGGACTGGCCACAAGATTGAGTATGCACATGGATCAAGATTTTTTGTAAATGGTTTTAATGCTGTTGCAGTATTCCGTTCATATGACACTCTCGTCGGACTGTTGACAAAATACAAAAAGTCTTAAATAAGTGTCGCTCAGCTCCGACAAATGATGAGTGATAACCAGCTCCATTCAGAGCTTGCTGTCAAGGCTCGACTTTCAAGTTCCGTTCATCATATTTAGTCGATTGTCACCGTGCAGCGATCCAAGAGAAATCTCATTGACAATATCAAACTTATCAAAAGTCAAATTGAGACCGAAACTAGAGAAGTTTTTCATCATTTCACTGGCAAGATCGTTGACTTGATCGAACCATATTTAGAAATCGAAGATTCTAGTGGTATGGATGCGGAAGCTGATGGTTTGGACACGATTATCGATCGTTTCAATTTGGGAATCGAACGCTCATTTGGACTTTTAAAATTTTTCGAAAGACATTTTATTCAACTATCATTTGACTGTCTCTCGTCGTTGACCATCGCAAAATTCAATGACCTCCCCAAATGGCAACCAGCGTTCGAAGATGAGGCGTTGATTCATGCCATGATTCAGTGAGAACAAATCAATCTATCTCGCGCGATGTACATTTGATTCAAAAAAATCATTTGCAAGCTAACACAGAACGGAGTTTTAATCAGGTTTATATTGTTGTTATTAAGAATCCCAGTGACGATGGGCAAAATTGCTCGGCTCGAAAAAAGTATCACGACTCAAATCTCAAAACCCAGAAAAGTATTTCGTTTTTGAACTGGCGACCAATACCAAAATTAATATGGCTCTCCCTGAATCAAACAGAGAAGTCTACACCACACTTATAATTCTGATGACTTTTTACCAAAAACCGTTTTTAAAATCAAATTAATTTGAATCAATTCAAGCAGATAAATTGACCAATCAGAATCGATTTTTGTCTTGGGTGAGGAACCATAATCATTATTTCAACAAAATATGTATATTTTAACCCTTATTGGCAACATCAAAAAATTAAGATAAGAATTCTAATGCTATTCTGGATTTTTTTCCGCGATTTGCGAATAGGGGTTAATAGATATTTTGTTGATGATCGAGATCAAATTCTTGGTACCATAAATATTTTTAGAACCTATATTCGACGAAAAACGATGGTTCTTAATCGTCACTGGGATTCTTAAGACTAAATTGTCATTTTTTGATCAAAAATCACAAAAATGATAACTAGAGTGAATCCTTGGATGTTTAAAAACTCACCCTATATATGATTTTCGCGATTTTCCTGAAAATGGCCATTCCGATAATAACTATTTTCGTGAAAATAATGAAAAATCATATATAAGGTGAATTCGTAAAAATCCAAGAATTCACTCTAGTTATCATTTTTGTGATTTTTTCTCAAAAAATGATAATTTAGGCTTAAAATTAAAGTTTTGAAATTTCTCGGAATTCATCCTAACTATGAGGATCACCGTTGGATTCTTTTGATTGGCTGTTTGATTTTCTGGTCATACGTGAAGTGGCAACAAAGTCTTCGTCATCTGAATCGTCGTCTTCGGAACTTGGATCATCGTTGAAATCAGAATCATCGTCGATGACGTCATCCTCAGTGACGTCATCATCAATGACGTCATCGCTTTCTTCGGCGTCAGTTTCGACTGTTTCAAGGTTTTCAACGGGAATATTTTCACTTGTTATCAACTCAGTACTTTCAGTTTTTTCTGTATAGGGGGTCAGACATTAGAGTGGCCAACCTGATCTTGAGCTTACGCACATAAGACTGGCCCACTTACGTATGCTTATGTATGTTAAGGGTAGTCAAGACCCAAACCATTTTATTTTTAAAATCAATCTCGGAAAGGGTCGGATCCGACATAGAACGACTCTGAAATAGAATGACGCCATCTTCAATCGATTCTGGGTCGATCTAGAAATTTATCGTTCCATTTCAGAGTCGTTGTA
>SCLD01096768.1:0-11381 GCA_004367895.1 Oikopleura longicauda | reverse complement strand
AAACTTTGTCAACAGTTTGTCACTGACTTCCTAATCGATTGCTTTCCAAATTTTTGACTTTTTACACAGATTTGAGTTTCAATCTGTTGACAGGCCATAATTTAAGTAATTTAGTCGAAATTCAAACGAATTAAAGATTGATGAAACACTTTTGAAACGTAAATTTTTACCTGTAAGGGTCTCAGATGGAACCTCCGGTTTGGGTTGATCGATATCGATGGGTTGATTCGCAGGTGAATCTTTTTGGTTTCAATAAATGATATTCACATTAAATAGGATATTTGTTGTCTTGAACGAAGTCTACTGTGAATTTTATCATTCTGAAGCTCTAAGTCAGACGAATCTAATGATCTTTGTCAGTCAAGTTATAGCCCTAATGTGATCGGTTTAGTCGAAAAAATACTTGGCTAATCTATGCATAGCATACAAGTCATAAATGTAAATTAATAGCGAATTCCCAGGAACTCAATCTCCTTCATGGATATTCAAGCTGAAATAGCTGGCTAAATGAAAGTGTTTAGTCAAGTTCATTTTTTGACAAATTTGTGTTTCGATCTTTAATTACTCTGTGATGACCGTGAAATCCTCGATGTCATGTTGCGAATCATTATCTATTCTGCCATTAGAGTGCAATGGTACGATGAGGGATGCCACGGCATGGTACCATGCAAAACGAAATGGCCGGCTCCCATAATTATAGACACACATTTTGAGATTTTTGCTGCATTTTGTTTCAATTATGTCATAATGAAAACATTTTGCAAGAATTGTGTACATTATGAGAACTAATGTCACCAAATTCTTCGTTTTGTGTTTATTAGTTAGTATATTTTGTGAGCATTAGTTTCCTAATGTCTAATTTTAAACTCCGGCCGAAGAATTTAGTGACATTATGGAAACACATTCGCAAAAAAAAGAAAACGAAAAAATGTGGTGAAAATTTCAACTTGAAATAATGGACGGAATGCTTAACTGGGCTCATCAGGTAACGTTTTCTTTCTGATACACTTTGCAAGGCAATCAAAAAGTTCGCCGAGTTAGTTATCATCACTCAGCAGCTGATGACAGTACCCGTGTCTTTCGATAAATCAGAACGAATAACCTGAACTTGACCTCTTAAACGATTTAAAAGCTTCAAATCAAGGATTTAAAAACTTAAAGATTTTTAAGCCTAAAATGAACTGGTCCAATTTTTGAGAGCGTGGTGTTATAATAATGAAACCATTCCAATTTCTATACCTAAGTTTGAAAATGAAACAGGCGTCGTTCTAATATTGTTGAACCAGGTCCAAAACTCATCATTTGACATGTCATTGAGCGGAATGCATTGAGGGGTACATTTAATATATTTTTGTAAAAATTATAACGGAATAAAATATCATATTCGGCTCACAAAAGAGGAAAACGACTCTCCGAATATACAATATAGAGGGCGGCATTTCAGAGAATCATGATATTTTATTCAGTTATACTTTTTATATCATTTAAATCCGTGTCATTTATATGTATTTTTAATCTACCAAGAATTCGGACATCTGGGTTACAATTTATTTCGAATAAATGTAATTTGAATATGGCAACTCGTGACTTTAACCGCATAAAATCCATTTATAGGTAGGTACGCCGACCTTTATCGTGTTTAACCTCCGAAACTAACCGTGGATGGGTTCGAGTCCGTCTGCTTCATCATTGGATATATAAGCTGGATTTGAAGAGGGTGTTCTTACTATTACAGTTCTGTATTCATAGAGAATTTCTTTTCGGAGATGGAAATAGTTTGCGTTTCCGACCCGTCTGTAATTATAACCTTAATAGGGATCGATTGACATTCAAAATGATTAGATACTTAAAAAAAATGAAAAGAAATTAATAATTGTCCATGGATCCCCAACCTGACATCGTTCATATACAGTCCGTTATTGTATCACTTAGATAGCTCTTTTCAGATTTAAATGCTAAAGCTTGTCTGAGGAAAGTGTGTCTTATTTATCACCAATAAATGTTTCGTACCATAAAAATATTTACGTGCTTTAATACTAGTATTTACAACCATTTTGACTATTAAAACTACTAGAAAATGGAGGTTGTTAGACGGACAATTCAATTTAATTCAATTTTAACAACCAGCAGGTGTTTTGAAGTGGGTTTATTAATCACAAACTGTCACAATTTTTGCGGTAAGGCAGTATGGCGGTATGACGGTATGGTAGCGATATGACCATTAACAGGTGGACAATTTTGTTTCAGTAGAATTTTCACCACCTACATCTATTTTGAATGTAAACGATAAAGAAGATGAGGATTTTATCTGACCTAACAATTTGGTCCACCCGTGTAGTGTCATTTGTTTTGAAAACTAGTTTTGAAGTTCATAATGTTTGACCGATTACCACAACTGTTTGCAAAAAAATAATTCACAGCAAAATTTCGTGTACATGGCTTTCACTCATGTACCCTCTGGGACACAAATGTTTTGTAAAAGAGAGGAGAGAGAAAAGACGTCGGTGGTGCAGAATTTTTACAAAACATTTACCAGATGTATGTCCCAGAGCTAAGTTGTGGGCGGATAAGTAGTTAATTGTCCATTTACTTGAAGATTTACCCAAGATATTAAAATGCGATTTAATATCCTATTCAAGATGCAGGAATTCATTAACTTGAACAATAAGATTGACTCGAAAAAATAAAAACCTAAGAAAACTAATTTATAATGCGTTAAACGATTACGATTTTTCAATTTTTGACATTGAACATGATATGACCGGGAAATGACTCATAAGTACCCAATCCGTGACTCATATTTTCGTTTAAATCTCTTCACAGTTCCAAAACTGAACTGATATTTGAGTTGATTTAATTTGGATAGATTATCTCTCTGCTCATCTCTTGGGGAGTCCCCTTGAATGGATTAAATCCCTATCACGTGATTAGCCCTAACCCGAACACACTTTTGTCAAGGTCAACCTACTAGCAATAACCTTTTTGTATACCTTTTACAGCAGATACCTATGACTTCTTCAACTTAAGCCATAAGGATCCACCCTTATATAGTTCATATTATATGAATCACACAAGAAAAGGTCCAATCGATGGTCAAAGGTCACTCAGTCCACAAAAGAAGTTTTGAAGTCCACATAAGTTGTGATGATCATAGACAGTATTTTTCAATCCTACCCATGTACTTTCGCTTCAAATTGTGCCTGGTAATCGGTAAACTTGTGTTTGAATTTATTACAAAATGAACAGAATGACAGTCTAGGCATTAAAATGGCTTTCGAATAAAGTTAGCGGCACTTGAGGTGCTACCTATATACACATTTCAACATCGGTACAGGGTGCTCTGTGAATATAATAATGGATTTCCTAAAGTAAATCATTTTAAATTAATGCTTTTGGTGTTTTTAAATGATTTCATGTAAGAATCATTGGTAAGTCGCCAAACGAGTTCATATCTCGGCTATTATTTGGGTAAGAAGCCTTTCCAGAATTTGGGTAGGTGTGTAATCGTTGGGACATTTGGGGCAGGATGGTTTGGGGTAGGGTTGTACCTTGGGAATTGTGGTGGATGTTGAATCCAGTTTGAGCGTGAACAATTCCATTTAGACTCAATGAACTTGGAGTTTCTCCAGTCATACCTGTACTCGTAGGCTGAAATTGGGTAATTATTTTATCAGTTTTCGGTTTTTGCAAATACTTGGGTATGATATTAAGTACCTGTTCTTCATTGCTTGGAATTATCTCAATTGACGGAGAAGAATTATTATCGGATTGAAAGGCGGTCATTTGGGTGGACAGATTGGGTGTCCCGGATTGGCTAAGACGTTGCGGTGATTCTGATTCGTCAGAATGATTAGGCGATTCATCCCCATTGGATGATTTTTCTGATGATCCCTTTGACGATCGTTTCATTTTATATCTTTATTACATACATTTATTATCTTGAAAAATGACTATGGCACCTTATAAATGCATTATAACTAACCTGTGATTTTGAAACCAAATCTTAACTTGGGTCGGGGTCAAGTTTATAGTTTGTGCCAAGGCTTCTCTTTCTGGTGCTGATAAATATTTCTGAACTTTGAATCTTCTTTCGAGTTCATAAACCTAAACAGTGTTTAGAAATATAACGTTGTTTTCCCTTAATTTATATACAGTCATTGACAAGTGAGGTATTATTTGCAGGGGGTGGTAAAATTGACTCTAGAATCGTGGGAGGGTGACGTCAGAGGAAAAGAACCTCTCCTTCGAATGATTGAACGTATGATTAGACTGTCTGGGTAACCATAGTGTCCGGTTCGATGTTTAAGTCAAGTGCCTCTTACAGTCCGTCGCAATAATGGCACTTCACTTTTTCAGGTTTCAGCCACGAAATTGAAAAAAAATCCAAACAAGTACCCATGACCGTTTTGCGATGATCACTTTATATTTATGAAACCTTATTCTTTATAAAACCTTATTCGAAATAAGTTATTTCGATTATTCCTTGAAGACCAAGTGATAAGTTCTTACCTGTGCCTGTGAGAATAAAACTCGTCTTTTTCTTCTTTGACTGGATGGTTGAATCAATTTGTTGTAACTATCTGCACCAAACGGATACCCTGATATTCCACTGATATATGACCCAGCTGATCGCACTTAAATTATAAATAATGTCTCAGTCAAAAAAAAATCACTGTTCATAAAAAATATCAGTCACTGTTAGACCAGATTCTGTGTATTCGGCCTAAAAATGATTTTGGGGATAGGAAGTTTCTACGCCGCCAGATCAAACGAGATTTTTCGAGCTAATCATTTTGGCAGAATTTGCATAAAAATCAACAAAAAGACAAACGAAAGGAAATCAACAAGAAATGACCTCGAATGTGTGACTAATGCTCCTTAATGGATCGGCGCGGCTTTGAACTGGGACTAGGGTGTCCGTCCAAATTAGGCAAATAAAATGTCCAAATTTCTTGCTGGTTAGGGAATCCACTTGAAAAAAATAAATAAATATTTGGCCTTGCACAAAAAATATGGAGTGAAATAAATCCTTTTTAATCACCGCCATGCGACCAAATATTTGCCAGATGACACCCTTATTTCTGACACGAAAATTCCTAGAATTCTATAGGTTTGACTCGCAGAGAGTGCTTGAAAAGGAGTTTCAGGGATCACGTGACGGTCCCTTATTGTACAAATAATAACTTACTTCCACTACAGGATGCAAATTGGCTTGGAGGAACAGTCCCGGTTGCCGGATAATTCCAAGAACCATGGACGCCATACGGATCTGCAGAATATGGCGAAATTGTCTGAAATAACTTTTAATCACGGTTTCACGAACGGACAAATATTTAGGACCAAGCTTAAAAACACCCCAAGTAAATTGGTTTAACGAACCAAACTGAATCTGATATAGATTATATTTACCTGTTGTAAATAGGATCCAGATGGCGTTGTAGAACCCAATGTATGATATGTTGGAGCAGAATATGGACCAACCATTGGCTGAGTCGTCTTAAATTAAAATGTGTAAGAAATATTATATTCTGGGGAATGAGAGCTTTTTCAAATATTAAATGCCAACCTGTGATCTGTAGAGTTCTTCGGAAGTCGGATTTTGGCCAGAATATGGACCAGAATATAGCAGGGGTTGATGACCTTCTTGCTGATGTAAAATATCTGTTACTGAATAGCCGCTCGATACTGGTGATTCTTCACTAAAATTAATATTTTTAAATAACGAAAAATATGAAAATAAATTATTGACTTAAAAAATACTTACGTTTTGCATAAACTCATTCCGTTTGCCAGGTGTTGTTGATGCTGAGTAGTTTCCGATGAAGATGTTTGAATATTGAGATCAGTTGATTGACCTTCTTGCTTTTCACTCATAGTTGATATTGCTGACAGTTTAATTGGTTGCAATGAAATGTACGGAGAGTACTGCGAGAGTGCCAAAATTGATGTGTGTGCTGATTTTCAACCTGTTGATGGGCACTGTTGGAGTTGAGAGTTTTGGAGTGTCTGATATGATTGGCACTAGAACTTCTTGATATGCAGATTGATACTTTGAAGACTGAAGAAGTCTTCTTGATCTATTGAAGGACTACTTCTGGTATCTGATTGGTTGAAGTTGGACCCTAATTGGACCCTTACCCCTTATTTCTCCTTACTGGACCCTTATTGTATCTCCAAGTGTAATTATCTCTAACTGGAAGTGTATTCTCGTAAATCGAAGAGATGCTTTACGCTTTTTGTGAAGGACTTCTGAGCATCCACTCGTCGTTCAAAACGCTCTATCTCGCCCCCAGCAAAACATCTCCCCCCAAACCGAATACCCACCACTACAATGAACGTGGCGCTGCGGAGGTCTTTGGAAACGATATAGAAAAATGAGGAGAGCAGGCCATTTCTAGCGCGCCTAACCGAGATTGAGTTATAATATTTCGCCTATTCGAGTTATTTAATTAATTTAAGTTATGTTATATTAGTTATATAACTTATGTTGAATACTGAATTTAAAAATAGTTATCAAGAAAATGACTGGAATATCTTTAAAGTTTGTTTTGATTCTCGATTAAGTCATGTTTAACTCGATAATTCTTTATAATAGAAAAAATAACGTTTCAGTGGTTCATTTGTGATAGTTGTTAGTTTATTATTGAAATCGAACTAAAATCGAACTTAATTCGAACACCGATAACATTTCATGAATAGTAGTTATGCGAAATTTCTCATATGTATAGTAAGAGCAACAGATACTGATATCTTAATCAGACGAAAATTTTTCAAATCGTCATTCTTGGAATCCGGTCGGATGTTCGACATCTAAAGGCAACAGGAAAACAAGCACACACGATGTGACTGATTCAAATTGTTCTCAAGGTCACATATGATACATGTATGATATAATAAAAAAGAATCGATGTTGCATAATCATTCTCTAAAAAAAACTTCCAGGTAACGAGGAAGTTTAAATGATACTATATCCGATTTGACCTGTAATGGACTTCAAAAGTCAACAAGTTTTGTTTAACTTTACTCAATCAGAACGCGGTTATGTGCCTTTCAATCTCCCGATTAACAGTCTATCATCCCGTTTATGGATACCCATACTATATGCGAAAATTTGGGCAAATCGAAGTTTTTTATAGTTGGTCCCTTTTTGGGCTCAAAACAGCGGACTTACAAAAATCAGACCTCAGGTCGAGCTACATTCAAACTTTGATTTTCAGGTTAATTCAATCATGAATCATACTCGTGACTTCACCAAGTTAAGCTTGATTTCGACCGTCCGGATCATTGAAACAGAAGTTGTGATCTCTCCATTTTAGCTCTCAAAATGGAACTTTTCGAGGTGATAAAGTAAAAATGGTCACGTGAAAAGTTATTTTAAAGCATATTTACTGCTGATTCTTATGGAAAAAATGACAAAATTTATTATTTTGAAAACAATTTTGAAACGATGTCATAGTGGCCGAAAATGGTCATTATTGGTACCATGTACGAAATCATGTACGAAGTTCTTAGATTTCCGTGAAAAAGCATACAGTGGAGGTATCCTCAAAGCATTAAGGATGTCTGCATCAGTTTTAAAATTTTCTTTAATTTCAAAACAAAATTTGGTTCCAGACTTATAAGACTACGCTGATTTCAAATCATCAAGTACTCAAATGATCGCTGATAATCAGTTATTCATCGAGTATTCCAAAAAACTTGGGAAAGTTTATAGTTTTCTTTTGTGGAAACATGCCTCCTTTGGAAACTTTTGAAAGTTTGTTTCATTTTTATTATGTTGTTTTAGATCACTTTTAGGGCATACTTTCTGGTACCTGAGCACTTATCTTCAACTTCAGAATGTGATTTGACACAAGTACCACCATAAGGACACTTATTTTGAATTCTTAACCATGTTTCTATTAGATTCTCGTAATTCGCTTTATTCTCAATAATAGAAAATTTAGTTCCCACTTGGAGTTCGTTGATCCATAATTTATGGTACATCGATCATTTTCGAAATAGATTATTACGTTTTTAAGATATTGGTTATTTTTGAAGACTGTATAATACTTAGTTGAATGGAGTTCATCCCCCGCTTTGATTATTAACTAAATTCAAGCCGAGTAATTATCTTGTCAGACTATCTAGAGGCAGCCCACTGCCCACCGAGATGATTTTATCTAGGTAAATATTATCTGCCTATGGAGGATTCACAAATCTAGTCTACTATTGAATGACTAGATTATTTTCGAGCGCCCCGTGTGGAGTCCACTACGTTGGTCATTAGGTTATCATTTTTTTTGCTGAAATAAGCTAGAAATAAATTAATTAACGAGACTGTATTTTACAATGGATTAAATGCATTTCACATCATATTTTACCTTTGAAATCCGTTGTCAAATATATATTTAGCTGAAGTGTGTAATTTAGCATGGTCTGGCCCATTTTGATTTCATTGTGCCCCAATTGATCTTGTCCTTTTGCCACTCCGGCTACGTTTTTTTTTCTTTTTCGGATCAGTTGAATAATCGAGTGGACTTGAAACTAGACTTGAGTGCACTTCACCAAAAAACCATAAAATCACCCAAGAATCATAGAATGGTTGAAACCTCTCTTAAAACTACTTCAAGAAAGATTTGCTCAACTTTAGAATGTTTTTATGGCTAGAGGTTAAACCGGAGATTTTTTATCCCGTTGCGAGGATTCCAGGATCCTTGTTTTCAGCAATTTTTCCTTATTTCATATGTTTGGTCAAGTTTGGTTTGAAGATGTATTAAATCATTATGGGTCATAATTTACGGCCAGAACTAGGATTCAATCCCTTTAACCAAGTTATGCGAATGTAACTAAAACAAGGTTGGATTGATGCTGGTAAAGTTCATAGGAAATCTATTTGCAGAATTTAGTTATTCAAGCGATTCGTTAATTTTACATTTTTGATGTTGCGTCAATTTTCACCGTTTGGTTATATCATTATTTGTATATTTGGCGGTACATTTGACGGTATTAAGCGGCATTTAGCGGTCATTAGCGGTCCTACGCGGTAAGAGTGGAAGATTAATTTAGGATTAAAGGGTACTTGACCGCCAACCGTCTAATAGGCTCGAATGACATAGGGTGACCTAATGTTTTAAAGTTTTTATGTTTAATAGGATTTGGGAATGTCAAAGTGTGACCATGACCAGAATTAAGAAAAAATAATTCAGATTTCTGACAAAGACTCAAGTGGCTCAAAGCCTAAATGTTTAATATTTGAACTCCGAATCAGTGCTCATTGACTTTTCCATGCTCTGAAACAGTTTCAGCCAGGGACACATCGGCTCAGGACTTGGTTGGCTGCCATGGAGTATTTGAAAACCTATTACGAAGGTTTCGTGATTCCCTTTTTCGAGGCCAGGCTTGGTTTGGGTCGAAATCGATTATAACTGGTACAAAGAACCATGGTATCAATAATTCTAAAGTAATGTTCTGGATGAAGAGACTTTATTATAGACAATAACAGGGATAAACAGTCATGGTTTTTAAGCTTCACAGGTTCTTTTATCTTCAAATATTTGAGAATTCGAATTTAAATTAAAATGGAATGAAGATAGATTTTTTTAAGTTTTTTTATATTATTTAAATTATTTTTTCGAAGTTCACATATAGGATGATTGATTGTGGGGAAATGTTTTTTTCAAAAATATTTCCATGCAGAGAACTTGAATTTATATTAATTTCTATACTTAAAAACATATATTTTCAAACTTTTTAGCTTCGAAACCAAAGCCAGACCCTTGTATGGAAAAGGGACCAAATTTGATTTGGACAGGCAGGTATCCACGAACAGCAGGACATCTTACGACGGTCATGAATCATAATGGTCATCCGTGGTAATCCGTGAATATCTTATCAGGAACAAACAGGATAAAACCAAAATATTTGGGTTTGGATTCAATCACGTCTCGAGTTGTGGTTAATGGCAGGCTATCAAACAAAAATGCTATCAGTCGGCGGACAGTATACACAGCTTTTTTGCGATTTCCAAAAAGATTTTGTGGATCCGATTTCATTGACAATTTGATCAATGGGAATATTAAGGTCAGGGATTCTCAGATATCTTACTTTCAAAGTTTCAACCAACGAAGATAAGCTTCATCTAGGTCTTGAACTTGCACAGAGCTTGCACATATAAGAGTGGATCACTTTACGATTTTGCATGTGAAGTGTTCCTAAAATTTGCAAGTTCTGGAACAAGTTTCCGCTCTGAAGTTAGCAAGTTCTAAAGCGTGGTTCCACTCCAATGTGTAAGTTCAAGACTGGGTGTTCGACTCCAATGTATCACCTCTATAAATTATAGGCTATAATGAAAATCGGCATTAAATCCTTGATCCAGTTTGACTTTAAAGATTCAATGAAAAACAGTTTCACTGGAATTTACAAATATAAAAAGAATGGGCCTCAATCCACCGCCATTATACAGTTCAGTTCGTAAGTGAAAACAAGCATAATTTATGCTATTGTAGCGAAAAGCAAAGCCGAGGTCCATATCATTAAAATCATTTTAGACTTGGAATAGGGTCGTTGGGTAACAATCAAATGGATGTTTTCTACTTTGAACTGCTTGGGTTGAAATTTGCAAATTTCGATAAATCGAAACGAAATATTCGACAATGCCTTAAAAAGACTTCAATTGGAATTGATCTAGATTCATTAAATTCAAAGCGGAATCATACTTATTGTGCTGCCTGGGCATCAAAATAAAAAAAAATTGATAAAGTTGATAAAATCTGAATAAGCTCAAATCTTTGAATCTACAATTTTAAGTCATCAAATACCCTTCTTCGCCGAAATTTAGGAATGTGAAGTGTCCAAAAATTTGTCCGAAAAATCGAAATTTCCTAATTTTTCGGAGAAGGCCTGTCATGGGAGTTTTTCAAATTCCTAATTTTTTGGAGAAAGTCTGTCCGAATTCCTATTTTGGTTGAAATTACAATTTTTTGGCCAATTTTTCTAGTAATATTATTTTGCAGAGCCATTTTTTGTTTAACTCCCCAGGCACAATTGTCCATTCAGTGGACATTTTTCCCTTTTGGGCTAAAATCTAAATCGTGATCATAGCGTCATGTGATGATTCATATAAAAACTTTCATACCTGAAATCAAAACCATGAGTTCTAGTTTTCTGTTTAATGTGAATACTTTTGATATCTTTTATCAATCTTATCAACTTGAACAAAGTTAAAGCGAAGTATGAAAAGGGAAAAATATCTGTGCCTGGGGAGTTAAATCAGATTAGATCAGAAATAAAAATGGAAAAAAGCGAAGTTGAGAATCTTGTCGTGCGATCCTGCACGATTTTGTGTCTGACCATTTTGGCTGTCGTGCACGACTAAGATTTCGGTCGTAATAAATTTTGAT
>SCLD01096756.1:0-11383 GCA_004367895.1 Oikopleura longicauda | reverse complement strand
ATCAACTATAATCACGGAAGTCATATGCAAAAATGACCTTAAAATTCATTCGTTTCGGACTGAGTTTGATATGGTGGTAAAAAATCACCAAAATCGGTGAAAACACCACCTAGGCTACCTATATCGAAGGTCGCCCAGTGATACTTGGGCACAATTTAAGTAAAATGAAGCGAGAAAGGCCCATAAAATTCATGTTTATTTAACGGCTGGGGTTGCGCCATATTAACTGTAACTACTAAAGTTTATCTTTAACGCTAATGATTTGACATGTCACATGGTCTTACAGTGACCTCAACTCAAACTTTGGATTCCAAAGTACATGATTAACTCAAAATTACCCGAACCCAGGAACGTCAAAAATTTAACCTGGAAATATTTGACCTGAAGAAAAGAACAGTTTGTAGCTACTGTTCTTTTTAAACACATTATGGTCAATGTTATCCATTCGACTTTTTTATTGTTTTGTATCTTGGTAAATGGTTTTTCAAAAGGGCTTGACAAGTTCAAATATTCAAAAACGGTCTGATGTTGAAAATGGAAACCAGAAAACAATAAGATTTGTTCCTGGCCAAAATAGATCTGGCTTAAAAATTAAATCTTGAAACAAACACGTTAAAATAAACCAACACATCGGGTATGCTGCATACCGTATGCATCACGTTACCTCTAGGAATTCTAAATTCGCAGGGTTTTTATTGAATTCAGCATTGTTTATTGAACCACTCTGATACGAGCCTTTTGGGGCCCTGCAAGGCCTGCAATTTAAAAATCGGAACGTTCCAAGTTCGCGACGGGAATCGAATAAAAAAGTTCGAAAAAGTCCTCAAAAGGCGAATAATGTGACCCTTTGACATATGTCATATATGATATGTTCAAACACCGTGTAAGAGTCACATTCTTGAAACCGTTTCCAAAATAACTAGTCACAAATGACGAGTTTAAATTTTAGAAATTATGGCCATTTTAATGATTTGGAACATTTGAAACATTTAATCAAACCGTGATTTCATTAAAACGGCTTCGAGATCACCGAATACAATTAATTTTGGTTTTACTTTGATCCATTTAAATGATCAGTGACTCCAAAATCAAGTGTTTACCACCGAAGTACCAAGGTAAGCACAAGATTTAACCCAATTTAGATTTAATGCAGATTTTATTAGTGTTTCGTGAAGCGGATTTAGACCGTATTTAGACTGATTTGTAGCACCGTTGTTCACAGAAGGGTATTAGATACGATAATCAGTTTCTTCACACTTCGAAATCGCAATGCCGAAACACGAAATCACCGTTTGGAGTCTTTTTCAAGCGTTTGTTTCACCAGCTGCTTGGTGCTGGATTCGTCTGATTTAACCCAGTTAGAATCCTCTTTTCGAGAGTCACATCTACAGCTTGAATCGATTCAAAAATGACCAAGTGAAATTCTCGCGGGACACCAAATTCCAAGCGGTCCAAAACGGTTTTATCAGCGTTCACAATTGTTTGTTTCATCGTGCAATAACCTTCTTTTACACGCATATATCTGGATGAAATAAACATTGACATAAATAAGAACAAATACATGATACTGGTTCCAATAACTGTTTTAGAATCTGAATAATCTGTTTGATATCAAGCCAAAAAAGCGCACAATCATTGGAAGCCCAGTGTTAAACTCCTTTTTCAAGTTGAAATTTCAACCC
The DNA here is from genome assembly GCA_004367895.1 of Oikopleura longicauda. Classification (NCBI taxonomy): domain Eukaryota; kingdom Metazoa; phylum Chordata; class Appendicularia; order Copelata; family Oikopleuridae; genus Oikopleura; species Oikopleura longicauda. The sequence goes on along the minus strand of SCLD01096756.1, from coordinate 9,701 downwards.
ATCGATAACGATTTTACGATAGTTTTACTTAGGTCAAATGAGAGGATTCGAAATCATAGAACAAGGTCATTTTTGTGTCTAAACAAACCGAAAAATTAACGATTTTTAAAGCTTGAAAATCGATTATTTAAACTTATTTTTTCGATTCTTTCAACGTTACATTGATTCAATTTGAGACTGTGACAAAATAATTTTGGGAAAACGTCACGATAACACAAATGTCACATGTACATACAGTAAAGCATGTTATTTTATTGATGTCACAATCGTAACATAACGTAACAAATATTCTGGAACGATAACATGGTTTTAGAATGATTCGACTGGACATCGTCTTTTGAAGCAAATCATGAACTTCTTGACAAAAAGCTCAACTCAGAGTCTAAATAAGACCGTCTGATTCATTCCCATGCTGCTTTACCAAGTTGAAGTCATTCAATGCAACCATGAATCATACACACAAATTACTATAACCATCAATAAATTTATAAATACGGACATAAATGGACCACTATATATAAATTATAATACAATTCTTAAAAATGGCGACTTTGAAAAATGTCGACCCTGATCCTAAAAAATGGCGGGCATGTGACCATAGATCAGGGACACGTTTTAAAGGCGGGCAATTTATGACTGTCCACCGGAAACCAAAAACTTGAAATTTGATAATCAAAAATTTTGGAAGTTTATAAGAATTTTTTCAGAAGACTTTTTAATCTGCTTCCGTTGGCCCACGGTGGAATTATTTGATTAGCACAAAGCTTTATTTTTTCAGGTATAATTCCTAATAAATGATTAATTGCGGACAAGATTTGATGAAATATTAGCATTTTATCAAACAAATATATCTTAAGACGTTTCTATTGCATAAAAACCTGTGAAAATTAAAATTGCATTCGAGTTTGACTTCAATTTGCAGTCCAAGGTGACCTAGATATTTTTCAATGACATTCTTTGTGAAGTTTTCTGGCATTTTGAATCAAAACAGCGCATTTTTGCTGGACCAAAATGCAAAGATTTATAAACATTCTAAAAAGATTTCAAATTAAAATATTTTGGTCCGCTTTGTGTAAATTTTTGGTCCATTGTCTAAATTTTTTCATGAGTCGCGTAAAACTCACGTAGCTGAGTGGCGTGATTTTAATAACGACTAAATAAGTGGTAAGAATTTACGAAAAATGAACTTATTTTCAGTTGAACAACATTCAAATCTTGACCCCATGAGCTGTTTTCGATAAAAAGAGGGTTTAAGATTTCAGAAAACGTTAATGGTCCAATCAGCAAATTGCTTTTTTAAAAGCGTTATTCGTCAAAATGGTTATAGAATCCGGTCCAACACAATTTTTGCCTCATGTATAAATACAATTCCAATCGAATTTCATTCCGTTTTTCGGTTTCTGTCGGCATGGTTCGAAATCGAAAATTATTCTGTTTCGTTATCCTATTTAGTCATTTTATCCAAGTTTCGTAAGTTGGGTCATTTTTGAGTTCAAGACTTAGTATTTGGTACAATTTAGATATATTGCCAAATATAATATTGGTGACAGAATCTTTATATTTACATAGGTGTGACATTTGGTGTTACATTTGTGTGACATAAACGGCCAACTTTTTTGTAAGAATTCTGCACCGCCCACGCCCTTTCTCCCTCCTCCCTTTACAAAACATTTCTGTCCGAGAGGGTATTAATAGTATTCTCGATGCATATTAATGCAGTTTCACATATGCGAATTACTTGGAAATGTTCTTGTCGCACCTTACGTAAAAATGAGTGATTTCACTGAAATGATTATTACCACCAAAAATAAGCTTATAAGCTATTTTAATAAGCTTATTTTAAATACAGCATATTAAGCGGTTTCAAATTATTGAAATACCAAATAAAAAATGAAGATTTACGTTCGCATAATATAAATTCACTTGCATCAATAAATTCTGATGTGTCCTTCTAAGTCAGTTTTTACCACGAAATAAATCGTGTTCAAACATTTTTGACTGCGTATCAGAACAAACTCAATACAAATCATTCTTTTGTTTTTTTATTTTCTCATGAATTTTGCACTATTAAAACTATTCATAAAATTATTCATGAGATTCATGAAAAACTATTCATGTGAATAAATACCAAATATAAAAGCATTGTCAAATGTGGTCAACTGACCTGGTCAAATGTGGTCAACTGACCTGGTCAAATGTGGTCCGGAGTACTCAGTTGATCCTGAATCGGGGCCCTAAGAAAAAAGTCAAATCGGGGGTCCTGAGAAAATAAAGTCAAAATGGATTTTTTTTGCTTAGGCTGGGCCTGACCTTTTTATCAGAACCAAGTCAGGACCAAAGTGAAAATGGACTCAGGATCAGATTTGTCCAGGTCTGGCCCACAGTATGTCTTGAGTGAAAAATGTTGCATCTACTTAATAATGGTCGTTTTAATTGAGCCGATTTTGAGCGATTGAACATATGAACAGAACTAGAACAGACGGTTGTTATTTTTTTGTTTATGCTTAGTTCTATTAAACTTTATGGTGAAAATGCAAAGCCCGTTAACTTATTAATAATTACATTTTTACCAGATGGGCTTTTGTTTATTCCAGCATTGAATCGCAACATCATTTGCGTCGATAAATATTCGGTCAACACTGTCATATGCCACGTGATACATCTGCTCATCTTACAAAGGTAAATGAGATTATCAGTCACGTGATTATGGTTACCGTTGTGATAATATCTGTACTTCAATTTCAACCACAGTCTATGTGACATATATTCCAGCTGTGCAACTGTTACCGTGAAATCAAAATCTAAGTTGGTGACTGAAGTTCATACACTCAATTTTACAGTTCTAAACAGTCACGCAAGATTTCGAGAACGTCAAACCATTAATTTTAAAAAGCTCACCTCTATTAAAGTTCAATTCAGAATTTCATACAAGGTTCGTCTAGTCACCTGGTACATACCGTATGTAACAAACGTCGTTGTAAACAATTCGAATTTTCGCTGAATGAGGTTGAAATAAGCTGATGTATAACTTAAATCGGAAGTGTAAATTGTTCCTTTGACTCGTTAAGGACACTTGTTGTAAATATTATTGACAAAAGTACCGGTGACACGCACTCCAGCCACGTAATTGAGTCATTACCGAATCTAACGTTGACCCCTAATTTAATCTTGGGTAATATTTAACCTTATTCCCATATTTTTTGATATTCTAGATTTTAAGTGCTCATTGTTACCGTTCTGCTGAACAATCAGATGCAAGGGAACAATTTTCGTATTCTGAAAAAATAAATCCCATTATAATAACTAGGTACCAGTCATGGTAATACGCCTCGTGAAAAAACTTAAAGTTAAATATAAGGTACGGCTAAACTCTAAGCGCCGTTTTCTGATTCCGGAAAAATATTCGAAGGAAACAAGATTAGCTCAGACTGAGAAATGAAACTTTTTCATCGTACCTGAGGATCCTCGTTATATGTCGAAAATTTCGAGACCTCCGTAAGTAGTTACGTAATAGTCCTTTGAAAAAAAGAAATGATGTCAGATCAGGAACATTGTATTTTCACTTTTTTAATGACGTAGTTAAGCCCAGTACGAGTATTTCTGTGTAAAAATATACGATATTGATCATTGACTGGTTCTGAATATGAAAATATTGTTGATCTTTTTGAATATTAATGTTCTTCCCATGCCATGCCGTAACAGACTTGATAAAAAGGCGCATAATAGGATTAGGCTGTTAAAGAATAAACTTTTTGGTAAATTATACGAATTCAATTTCGACTATCAGAAGGATTGTTTAATGCACACACCAACGAACAGGATTCATCAATGATGTCCTTTTTTTGGAGTCTTAAAACCGTAGTTGTGACCGTCACGTCGTTTAGGCTGATTGAGATTATTACGGCAAGTCAGGACGAGACTGACATCAAGGCATAAATGGTGACATTAGTGACGTATGGGAAGCTTTTATAAGATGTTTGAAGCGATATAAGATAAATTGCACATCAATTGATTCCATCAGTGGGCCGGGCTTACATTTAGTTGTAAAGTTTAGTTGGAAAGATCGTGGAGTTAGAAAGATTTAAGTTGGAAAGTGCGATTTGAATTGGAAAGATAGGAGTTGGAAAGCTCGGTTTCTCAGTTGGAAAGTACAACTGAAGTTGGAAAGTGACTAATGAAGTTGGAAAGTTAAAAAGATATGATCACGAAATATGTGAAATAAATTATTGAGGTCGGATTAGAAGCTTTACTTTTGAATGGTTCCCAAAATGACCGTTATTGTCCAAAATAACAGTTATCGAGTACCAAAATGACCGTTATTTTTGACCAAAATGACCGATGTATGCACCTAAGGTAGTGAAACTTTCTAATTTCATTTCAACTTTCCAACTTCAGAAAGAGACTTTCCAACTTCGTCGGTTATTTCCAACTCTAATAGAATCTTTCCAATTTCAGACTGAAAACTTTCCAACTCCACGATCTTTCCAACTAAACTTTCCAAGTAAATGTAAGCCGTGGGCCGATATCTTCACAGCTACTACTTATGAGTTTATTTTGAAAATAAAATATCTTCGAGCATCAACGTTTTAACTCGACACACGTAGCAAGTAAGCTGATACGTATAAAGTTAGGGTCGAGATTGTCCCCGATAATTTCAGTTTCAGCTTACTTGAACTTTTGTTCTACTAAAACACGTTTTCCAAGAGAAATCACGGAATGATATTATACCTTTGGAGACCGTTTGTTCTAGTTCTCCGACTCAAGCAGTTCAAAAAAGAAATATGACAATTTTCAATTTTAATACTAAAGCCATTTTAAAACCGATTAATATAAATTAAGATTGCAGTTCAAATTTTGAACTTCAAAAGCAGGTTCAATATGCTAAAATTTTCAAATATTATTCGTTAATATCATATAAATTGTATATTTGAAGAAATCGTAAATTTCATCAGGTAAGGCTTAACATTGCATTAGAACACTCTGAATTTCACCTGACACTACTGAAAAGTATTTGATCTATTTTTTAATCGGATTTTCTCAGCCCTTTTAACCCCCTTATACCAAACTTGAAAATTACTGAAATATAACCGAGCTTCTTTTTTTCTCTCTCTCTATGAAATTTATTTACAAGAATTAAGAACAGGCAGAAAGTTTTGTGGTGATTCAATTTTGGAATTGATATAAAATTCAGCTGTTTGCTTTTTAGCATAGTCATCTCTTGACGTTATAATAGTACACATATTACCAACTATTTCAATCTTTATTTGTTCAAAATTATCACTGAAAACTTAAAACAACGTTTTTTTTTGAAATTTTGAAAACTTCCTTAGAGCATGTCCATGCATCTAATCCGGTACCAAACCAACCTTCCTTTTTCAAATCTATTCCAATTATCGTACCGAGTGCTCTTTGAAAACTCAAAACATAAGTATCGTTCTTCCTTGTCTGAAAATCATCATACCATTCTTTATCAAGCTTGACCCAGTCACTGTTATTGATAGATCCACTTGGAATGGTTAACAAAAAATACGAATAAATCACAGAAAAACTTGATGGAAATTTCTTTTAAACCATGAACCTTAATTTGATAAAAACGCTATTATCAGTCCCTGAAAACCAGTCGGAACCAGTCTGGACTGTTACAAGGTACTTTGAACATAAAGATCCACATCTTTCGACTGGTTTTAGTTCGCCGCTTCGCGCCCTAGCAAGAGTTGTACGCTTCGTTGTTGTTGGTGGTGTAAACGTTGATGTCGAAATCAGTTTAATTTCGGAGTTTCTCACATTATTTAAGTCAAGGGAGCCAATACTAACAACTTTGTTCCATTTTGGTACTTTTAGTTTGAAATCACCGACATTCAGGGGTACAGATGCTAGTGATAAATACATGCGACGAAATATGTTGGTGACAGATTTAGTTATTTTCCCATCTTTTGTTTAACAAAACAATAATACCGAGGCGTTAGAGGCAAGAACCAAAATAAAAAAAATGTCACCTGAAGAAAAACGTGTTGGATGGATTTCATGCCTGTAATATTTGATTGAAATTCGTTATTTTCATTTTCGTCTTGGACTGAAATACCGAATCCAAAAAAGTAAACGTTCAATAAAAGAAGTGAAATTTTGATCACCTTTGTGTCTGTCATTTTTTTCACTTTTCTTTGTTAGAATATTTGTTAAGAATATTAGCTCAAAATGGTTTCGAATTTGAAAATGATGAAAGTCCGATTCATGATAATTGGTTCAATTTATCGGACATTTATTCAAATTACAGTAATCCGGTGTATAAGCTGAGTTGAACTGAGTGATTCCAGAATAATTTGAACGAACTAATGACTAAGTAAGGTTATAATAAACCAAGGTAAATTCACAACAAAACGCGAATATTTCATTAACATGAGCAGTTTAAATCGCAACACAACTGACAGACTTGATTGTTTAGTATTTCGGAAGTCATAATTACGAATATTCTATTAGGAAACCACAAACAGCTGATTGCACCTGAATGAAGCACTTGTGACACAAGTCCTGTGTGATTCTCTTATCATTTGTTACACCACACTTATGTCAAAGTCTACAGCCTGTATAGGTGGTTGTAGATAACACTTGAATGCGGACGGCCAACACAGCAGGGGTCTACAAACCGTTTCAAATTCGGCCAAGCGAATTGTTTTTATTCCACAAAGAAAGGAACAGTTCCTTAAGAACTGAAGAAATGAATTGTATGCAGTTTCATGAGGTTATATCTGGGCTCGAGATTCTGAGATCTAAAAATATCAGAACAGAATTATTTGAAACTTTCCAAACAAAGACTTAATAAAAAAGGTACCTGATCTTACAATTTTCTTCAAATGAATTGAAATGATCTCCTTTTAGTACCCCGAAATCAAGTCTGGGAACGATGTTGATAACATTTTTCGAATCTGATTTCTTTGTTCCAACGTTTATGTCAAATTTTCATTGAACTAACATTAATTTCTCATGAAACTGAGACTTTTTAATTTGTGCTGTTTGATTTGATGCTAGAATCTTATCACCTTATCTATTATCTACCAATTTGTCTAGTCTTCTAAAAAAATATTCTTTCTTAGTTATTCCTAGCCTCAGAATAGAAACTCATTTAAACAGGTTAAAAGCAAACATGATTTGATATAATTATTCAGTAACTAAGTGATTAGGTACAATTCAGTGAGGAGGTCTTTTCTAAGAATGAATTCAACTTATATATGTGGAACCATTTTCCATTATTTCGGCTTCAAAAAATGTTATCGGTTTGTTGATCGGACCGACCTGTCAGGCGGTATCACCGGTTAGAGTTTTAAAACGTGGTCAGATTTAAACACTCACTACAGTATTAAATGATATTTTACATATATATTATGGGTAAGCTCCAAACCAAAACTTTTAGTTCTAAACATCCTCAATTCCACTGAATTGTACCTATAAATGATGCCATTAATTGTGCTTATTAACAACAGCATGCAGCTTGATCGATTATTTTCAGTAAATATAATTTTTAGTTACATTCAATGACATGTCATGACAGTATTTAACGTGCGCCAGAATATAAAAAAACACCTCAGTTTTATACAGTATAAAATTACAGTCTAAAAATACTTAGTTTTTCTCGTACTTCCGATTTTAATCTGAAAGAAGGCCGTTTTCCGGACCTAACCCTTGAAAGTATTAAAATTATAGTCACTCTAAATAAAATGGATTTTTAAACACGAATAAAGGTGACGGTTTGTTGGGTGGAATCTAGAAATATGGTTATTATTTGTGATTTTTTCAATTTCAAAACTCATTTCAAATATGACTTAAGGGTGAAGTTATTTTAAAAAAACGATTTTGAAAATTTTTGGCGTACATATAGTTTCGAATACCAGGAATTCGCTCAGCGCATCAGTTTATCAAATTTCGGCCACTGTAAGGCGCTACAGTCGTTTTGCGGTAAAATATTAATATGGGCCAAATAGGATAACGATAGACTCACTAAAATCAGAATTTTCTGTAGATTTCGACTGTGAAATTAGTATCCTTCTAGGACATCTCTAACGGTTTTTAAATGAATATGAATATTTATTTTCAAACATGTACCTGTTTGAAGGCGTGGGCTCTTTAGCGCCTGTAAACTAAAAAGATTAATTCTCCGATATAATCTAAGTGAAAGTATTTAGTCGTGAACCTGCACAGGTGATCATAGTTTCTCTACAATGATACCATAAAGACTCTGTGTGACACCATTTTCATGGCCTAGAATCATAGATGGTATCAGTCCCGACGGGATACTAAAGATGCCTCTCACACCAACGTTCCGACAAGCGACAGGTAGCTCTTTGACCCCAGCTTGAAATCTTTGTCTCATAGAAAACAAAATTAGTAGATTTTTTCAAATAAAATCATTTGAATCGAGTTTTTTTATAAAAGAATATATAGAAAATGGATATTCGGGCAAGAAAAAGTAAGTAAAATATTGCTAAAATGAGTTCTATATGGAATTTCTAAAAAAACGGTTGTCATTTTGTCCAGTTTAATGCGGGGATTCAGAATCTGGTTTCAGATTATTTCTAGCATGGGTCACTCCTGAGTTAACCGTTGAAACGTCTGAAAAGAGGTTTTTTCGTAATAACGATCGATTTTTCTGTCCGATCAAAAAAATCGGTTGTCATTTTTTCAAGTTTAATGCGAGGATTCAGAATCTGGTCTCGGAATTTTTCTAGGATAAGCCAGTCCTGAGTTGACTGACGCTCAGGTCTGAACTTGATGCACCTGTGACGCCTAGCGCGGTGCCTTCTTTGATAAGCTAGACCCCTCAAACGAACGCTCATCATCAGCTGATTTCACTGTAACAGTATTATTTAAATTAGAGCTTTAATACTACTTCATCCTTAAAACTATGAGGAGGACGGAACGAGGACGACTGGTTCTAGAAAACTTGAGGACGAGCCTTTGTACAATCAAGCCTGTAATAAAATTCACATGAGTATGAACGAGGCACGGCCAAATAAGCAGTTTTCAAGTTACAATGAAACGTTTTTTTATTTATCATCTCAAATCACCGGTGAATCACTTGTGAAGATACCGATTGTGTGCCCGACTTTCTTTGAAACCGAAACCGCATTTTTTAGATAATCGCCGGTTATGACGTCACAACTGGTCGGATTCTTTACGAAAGATTTTTTAGGATTATTTTCAAGAGAATCCGGTCATCCTGTGAAATGCTAAATGAATGTACAGGGGGGTCCTAATCGTAAGATCGGAGGCTTCGCTGCGGAACCAATCATAGATCAAGCTGAATAATTTTCGTAACTCAATACAAAGTCAATTGTGCTTTGAATTAAGACTGGTTTAACTCCCTAGGGAAAATTTCAAAACCTAATCTTAATGTTCAGAAAATGATCACTCTTGATTTCGGAAGTTAAATTTTCATTTTTATATGATGAAAACCAAAATGACCGTTATGCAAAATGACCGATATTTTATACCGAAATGACCGTTGTTTCTCGAATTTTGAGAAATATAGCCATACCGAAGTGACTGTTAATCGCGAAATTTCATGACCAAAATGACCCGGGTCGCATTACAGTCTAAAAATCACGTGACTAAAAAATCGCCCATTAAAAAAATTGTTTTGACAAACTTTTTTGGAGCACACGGGTTAATGTGTAATGAGTAAACTGATGAATGATCAAAGTCATTTA
>SCLD01096745.1:0-11384 GCA_004367895.1 Oikopleura longicauda | reverse complement strand
AGTAATATTTCAATATTCTTTAAATCGTGCTTTTAGGATAAATTATCAAAGCCTGGAAGTTTCTGCTGGAACTGTTACTTTGATCTTTATTTAAGTTTTTCATACATACATGGCGTATATGTTAAACGCTCATGTAATAAGTTGTATTATACGTAGATGAATGGCACTGTAATAAAGAGGTTATTTTAACAGTAGCCATATTCCATTCATCTAACGAGAATTTGTGATCAAAATTTGATTTCTTTGATTTTTCTTTATAGAATTTAAAAAAAAATGTGTGATCTAAGTTTCTGTGTGAACCTACCAAGAATTTGTGCCGTAATATTGTTTTGCTTTGAAGTTACATTAGTGAATATATATATATGTAGAAAAATTAAAAAAGACACCAAATTTTGGTTTTCATTGAAGCATGAATGATAAGAACGTGTTTATTAAATGCTTGGTTAGCCTAGTTCTTTTTAACCGGTGTAAAAACTGAGGCACTGAACATGAATTTGTGAGCTGTCTTGAGAGTGTTTTAGTCGTGGTTCGGGTGATGTCACCCAGACTTCAGGTGAGAAGACGGTTGACCTCGGACGGGTCGGGTCGGGGCTAACACCCTGTAAGTACATGCGTCTGGTCTCGTAAAGACGATCCGGAAACTGAGATAATGTTTTTCTCTCTGTTACATCTCACCCCTTTCAACATTTAACAGTGACATTTCGCCACTCTCGTACATAAGTCGTTCATTTCCGGCAGAACAGGGCTGTTAAAATCTAAATTTACTCTTCCGGTGATTCAGCCAAAGAATTTCGAGGTCAAATATGAGCTCATTAAGGCCATTTACCGACACTCAAGATCAAGATAAGACTCTCCTGGATAGTACTATTTCTTTGTTGTACTTTTTAGTATATTTTTTTTATTTGATCTCTTCTTTGAGATCGGAAAGCAGGTCGTCTGGAAAACGTTATTTCCGATTTCATGGCCAAGGAAGTATTTGAAGATCTCTATCTGACATGGGCTTGGGCTTTAGAGAGCCGAATCCGATTCAAATCATTACGAAGACTTGAAATTGGGTTAAATTAGGTTGATGTCACGAGTCATAATGAATTAAAGAAATCATTTAAGGTCATATTGGGTCACAGCTGGTCGAATTTCTACCTTGGATCTAGAGGGCCATATCCGTTGTCAACAACCGCTGTATATTCGGATATGCGAAATTCTAAAACTAAACCAAGTGTGAGGAATGTGTTGTAGGTAAGGAAAAGGAAGTGACTAATTTACCCATGTACAAATATGTACAAAAAAGTATATATAACAAATTAATATGTATATATTATTTTGTTATAGAGTATATTTATCGGAAGCAAATCTTTCTCACGATATTTAACTGATGTAACGACCATGTGAACAGATTTGATTATCCTTTTACATCTTGTAAAATGTCCTTTCGAACAAATACAAGCTTAAGTTACAGTAAATGTCTGACTAAAATCTTACAATCGTCGTTAAATCTAACATGGCCATGCAAAATATTACTATTCGATTTCGAAACATTTTTCAGTCCCATTAACTAGTTTTAATAAAATACGAGAGTTTTCTGAAATCGAAACGTGATTCAAGACTTCAGCGACGAACTGCACTCTCATCGTTGTATGAATTCGTTCACTTGTCGTAAACCCCGTCCATAGTCATAAAAGTACAAAGAAGTATGAATTGTACATTTGTATCATAATAATTTATTTATCTTGCAAGAAATCATAAAGTTCTGACGATTGTAGAGAGAAGTGTATGTGACTGACCTTCAGAGCTTAAGCTATCAGAATTGACTTAGTCTCTGTCTTACTGGATTTCCGACTGCGATAATAAAATATAAACATTTCCGCCTTTGGTACAAACAAAATACTTCCCCTCTTAACACACAGTTTCAACTCATCTGATGCCAGACGTCTCACTCAGAATAGTTCAAATTATATGCCCCGATTAGTGAAATATACCGGAGCCACGTTTTTGGTTACCGAATTCAAATATCCGTATCTTCAAGCAGCTGGTTGAGCAGATTTTAATTATTTTTCATATAAAAGAAGCCGGATGTTTGCACTATATTTAGGGTATGTAAGTATTACTTCTTTGATGGCGAGATTCTAATTCTGGGGCAGATCTGATCTAATGTAAGAAACCGCAACCTTTTCATTCCAAAACAGCCAAAAACAGCTCAAATCCAAATAACAAATCGACATTAATCGCACGCCGAACAAAATAGTCGACCCGACTAGGGTATACAAACAAAAACCAGTTTTTGAAATGCTAATTTTTAGAGTGGACGCATGAAAATAGTTTCGCATGATAATGAAACTTCTAGGTAATCCGCTTTGACCTGCTTTATAAGCGATTATTATCGCAATGCTCTAAGAACGGTTTTTCTAAATATTATCAACGACCGATATTAATTACATGTTATGGGGTTGAATAATTTTAAGACAGTCTCATTCAATTTCTTGACTTGATTCATTTCCTACGGACCATAAGAACACCTTTAATTTACAAGTGGCCTGTACCCAATATAGACTTTAACAAGGGAATTAATTGTTGGATGACCCTTGTTGCTGAAGTAGAGAAAGTCCCATAACAATGTGGCATAACATCCATATAGAACTGCACCCGCTCGAACGAAGAAAACGAAGGAAAAAGCCCAAAAATATTATAAGAAATTGCTAAATTAGTGCATTTGTTCCAGAACTCAATTTTGAATGGTGTCACATAATGGGCTATTCGGAAATTTCGACTATTATAGTCTATAATTTATAGTCTATGCTCTGACACTTTAATGTTCGCTGAAAGCTTATATTCACAGTAGTTCGTTTTTGAGAATTTGTCAATTCGAAACTTTAGTTTGAAAACTATCAGACAATAATTTATAAGCGGAAGTTATCGAACATTGCCATGTCGAAGTTTTCTGTTTAGAACCCGCGGGGATCGAAGAAACCGCATGGAAGCCCCTTTATGCTTGCTATGACTTCCTGATTGTGGTAGTTTGAACACTCTAGAAAACACTCCGTAAGAGACCTTTCACGGAGCCGACAAACAAAGAGTATTAATGATATATCACAGATTTCTATTTGGTACCACAACAAAACACCTCAGAACTGGTAAAAATGATGAAATCGACGTGAAAATGGCAGAGCTGATAAACAAGGCTGACACCCGCAATACTCGTTTTCAACTCACAAGTTCAACTTGGCAACACATACTGTCACCATTTTTATTAACACAATTCCTAGTTGTTTATTCGGAAATGAATCTCACGTTGTAACGAACAATTTTATATTTGTGTCATTTTGGATTTGGATTTCCACAGTTTAAGACTCAGTTGAAGACTTTCCGGTTAAAATTTTCGTGTCTGAAAGTCTGAAAGTTTGAAAATTTTAACGTTCAAAATTGAGGAAAATCATAAATTGTCCATAATGAATTTGAGGCTATTAATCTTAAAATTTGACGTGAACTAAGATCATTAGCTTAATGGCGTACGTATGTTCTCATTGCACAACTAAAACTTAATTTCCCTAGTACCTGGGATGACTTACTCCATCGATGACTTTCTCCGTCGTCATACCACTTGGCCCATATGTGATTGAGTATATATGACCCCTATCATATGGACATTTTCATTCATGAACAACCAAAATTTATATATAACTATAAGACTTGCATATTAAAGACAAAACATATTAATTTTCATGAGTACTGAAGTTTCATCTGTACTGAAAACAAATTTTCGAAATACGAATTCCTCAGCAACCGTGTTAAAATTGCAAAAATTGAAAATTGAAGACTCATTGATGATTTCCGCTGGTGAGACATTTCCCATCATGCAGTGTAGTTGATTGATCCAGTTGGTATACAGGGTTTTATGTACAGTTGTACGAGAGAGATGAAAGGAGGAAGGAAGGATATCAGATGATCTGTCTAACATACCAACATAAGTAATTTCTATTTCAGTATATTCCTTGTCGCAAAACAATCTGAACCGACCACCTTCAGATGAACCCGAGATCTAGCATCTAGAATCTAGATTGCATTACACAGTGTGTATCAATGCAACAATTCAACAACAGATATCGATTCGGACATCAGAATCATGATGATCAGATTAAAGGATCAGATTTCGAGACCAGTTTTGAATAATCACTGATTTGATGAAGCCCTGGATGATTGAATTGGATTGCTACTGTTTTATAATGCAGCTCATTTGTATAAACTAAACTAGATTTGGTGCCATGATTTCCATAATAAGCCCCGCTTTTGTTATTGTGTAAATTTTAAGGTGTCAAAGACGGTTTAATCTTGGTGGCGAAATGTTTATTTCCAAAATGCTTCAAATAACTAATTAATGTATAAATAATATATTATATATAAACGCTTCGTTGCATCCCTTTCTGTTTCCCACAATTTATATTTTCATGTTCGCTCAATCATGATCAGTTCCAAGGAAAACTCGTTTTAATTCATAAAAAGTGACTCATGAATACACATCGTCCAGTACACATTTTCAAAACCGAGCGTTATTTCAAATAAATAACTTATTTGGTTTTTCAGTAATGTTTATATTGAGCAATAATATTGGGAATTCTCATTTCGAGACTCGCAGTTGACCAGCTGATGAAATCGCGTTATTTTCAACAGTTCAGGTGACTATCATCATCTATTGTGAGGTACTACAAAAGACCTTCAGCCGTTACCGGTACGCCGGCATCTTGTCTGGAGTCTCCGGTCCGGTAGATCTTCATATTTGAACATGCAAGCCGTAAATGATGCTACCGGCTGGCATTATCCGACATGTTATACATGGGATTTGAACTAAAACACACTTAACTTGAGTGACTTAAGTCAAGTCTTCTGAGGCTACGAGTCGAATCATTCCTAGAATTACCATTTTTCTCACCCGACTTTTAGAGCTTAGTTACGTCACATTATCTCAGTTAGGTCACACCATGGGCTTTAATCACGATAGTTTATAATATACTCATGTAAAAATACTAACTAAATGATATTTTTTAACACTATTCTTCGAAGTTTATTGTAGGAGAATAAAGTAAATTTGATTTTTACCATACTCGGCAGTAGTCAAGTGGAGCCATTTCTTCTTTGCCAACCTTGCAACCGAAGGCTCGTGCGAAGTCGCGATGATTTTGAACAGCTCCATTGGTTCGGAATTCACCAGGTGAATGAGGATCATTGGACGCAAGATATACTGCATATTCAGGGCGGTAGATTGAACACCAAATCTGACCATAATTGATGAAATAAAGCTGTTCTTCTGTGAATTGATCACTCAAATCTGGAATATGAATATCCGAGTTACCCTTTGTTCGCCAGTTGTTAAAAGCGTAAAGAGATTCATATAAACCACCATTATCAGCTGAAAGATTTTGTAATATAATTTAGCCGTTTAAATTGTCCACTTACCTGTATTTTCACCAGCAGTGAGATCACCATTCAAATTCATTTGAGCCTCTTCGAAAAAGAAACCTGAGTATTCGTCTTTAATACATTGAACACGATCGTTGAAATTGGCCAAATCTGCGTCTTGCCACCAGTTGTTAAAGTTTCCATCTCCGTCGAACTTTGATCCTTGGTCATCAAATCCATGAGTGATTTCGTGACCAATCACAACACCAATACCACCATAGTTCATAGCAGTAGTTTGATATTCTTGAAAAAATGGGGGTTGAAGAATACCAGCTGGGAATGTAATTGAATTAAAATTCGATGAATAGAAAGCATTGACGATTGCAGGTCCAGTTAACCACATTTCCTTGTCGACAACACCTCCATCTTGAAACAGGTTCCACCATTCTATATTTTGCCATTTTCGTCCACTAAGTCTGGTCCTTATATAATTTCCATCGATAACTTCGAAATCTTCATATTTCTCGTCAACTGTTTCCCGGTCATTGATCCATTCTGGATATGCAACATTGATAGCGATTTTATTAAGTTTTTCCCGAGCCTTTTCTTTTGTTTCTTCACTCATCCACGTGGCATCAGTAAGAATTTGATTTTCAAATGCTTCTTTAAGTTCCTCAATCATTTCTTCACATTTGTTCTTGGCATCAGGTGAGAAGTCCTCGTCAATGTAAAGTTTACCAACAGGCCATTCCATCGCACCGTTGGCGGCATCTGAACATGTCTGCCATCTTTCTTTCTCAGTGGTTCCTAAAATCAAATTTACATTTTAATTACCAAAGTCTAGGTCATAGTTACCTGAAATAATTTCATTAAATTCATCAGCAGTTGCTCTCCACTCATCACCAAGATAGGAAATCACGCTTAGATGAACTTTCCATGCAACATAATCCATAATATCATCCTCGGTCATTCCAGAAGCTTCAACAGCTTTATCGACAGCGGCAAACCATTTTCTATCGGAGTTATTGACAATGGTGTCACCAGTAGTATCGATTCCGGCAATTTCAAATGAGGCAAACATGTCATTTAAGAATTGAGACCAGTCCGAGACAAGACTGTTAGTTTCAATTTCTTCTAATGGCTTTTTGTATGTTCTATTTGCTGGATCACGATTTTCAACATTTGTCCACTAGAAAAATTTGTATTTCTACCAAAGACAGTAACACTAACCTGATTAATAGCAACCTGTCTTTCAAATTCATAAATCTTTTCGGCCATGGCATCAATAGCTTCATCAGATGCGTCAATTTCATCGTATTGGCTACGATAATATTTTGCAAATGACTTGATGTAATTGACATATGCATTTTTATATTTTTCCAAGTCATCAGCATTTGTGGTAACATAATAAGATTGACTCATTCCAAGTCGTGGATGACCCAAATCAATGATCCACTTGTTTGAATCGTCATTATCCAAATCTTGATCAGCAGAAAATACGCAACTGGTACCATATGTAGTCAGACAGTCAATAATACTCTTTCATTCGATTTAGAAATTTTTCTTCAAAAAACGAAAAGTGGTCTCGAGACTGTCGAGCCAAGAGCGCTTTGACATAAAAATTTAATTAGTAAAAAATGATTCCTGATAGGCAGATTGTCCATCTTCTGTTCGCCCCAAAGTTGGCCATGCGATGGTCACTTCTTCCTTGAGCTGTGCGTTACTCATGGAATTAATTGTATCGGTATCCATACAGTTGGCATAGAGATTTTTTGCTTTTTTGACAGAATCCCATGAATTAGCACCATCTTCGGTGTCTTCATTCTCGAGTACCCGTTTAAGAGTAGCACTGAGATCTTTACGGACAACTGAGAATTGTGTGTATGATCCAGAATCAGACGGTATTTCGGATTCTTCCTTCCATTTACCACAGACAAATTGATCGAAATCGTCGCTAAAATATTATTTTTATTGTTAATTTAGATAATATTTTTAAAATAATACCCATGCATAATTTTTTAAATTACCATGGATTCACAGATCTGTCCATTTTGTTTAAAACTGCGTCTTTGAAGAAACCACACTCATCAGTTTCACAAACGTTGCAGAATGCTGTGGGATATCCACAAGGACATCCACCAGGGCAGCTTGATCCACAGGGACATTGTGACTCACAAACTGCTTGATCACGACCACAACCAGATTGGCATTGAGTATCACCATCACAGTTACGAACGCAATAAGCAAATGTATCGATGCAAAGTGCTGCACAATGCTCACCTTGTTGAGCATCTTTACACTCTCGATTGGTTACAGAAGCCCCATATGCACTGAAATATCATATAAAACCATAAAAAGAATTTTTCTGATTACCTGTATATAACTAGAGATGCAGCGAGTTTCATTTTTTTACAAAATGAATGGAGGGCTCGGGGAAGACGCCTTTTCTCTTATATTCGTTTTTTGTTTGAGGAAGCTAGTAAGGGGGTGATCAATTCCAAGTTCACTCAGTCACATCTGAGATTTTCTTAGCTCCGCGGACAGGGGTTAAGTCTTAACCATAATTAACATTGGTCCATTAAGAACAAACCTCTTAATCAGGTTCACCAAAAAACTATTTCCAAATCTCTGATCTACTGGGTCGGATGCGGGAGAAAGTTCTTACCATTTTCCTTGACGCACTACTTTTTACTTTACGCAAATGATAACTCTTTATGATTGAAATATCACAGATACCATTTCCTCGTTTTCTTCAGACTTTTTTCTGGTGTTTCTTGTCGAAATTAACGGACAAACGACTTCGGTTTCTAAGCAAATGATCATTGAAATGTTGCATCCTGTCTGCCAAAAAGCTCAAAAAGAGTGTTTTATAAGTTTCCTCTAAATGTTTCCTTTGAATTAAATACTTTCAAAACAGTTTGAATGAGAATTCTGAATTCAATATATTCACACCCAAAAATATTGGTTTTTACATTGAGTATCATCGGGTAACTGTAGCTTGGAATACCCTAGAACAAACATGAACTCCTGGGCGCCACAGTGTGTGGCGGCCACACTCAAAGTGGACCAATTGCTCGAGTTCATCGAAACTGGTTCAGTTGAATACTGAATAACATGTTTTTAACGTTATAACATAACGAAAAACTGTATGATTCAAACGACCAAACCGTATGATTCATACATTTTCAACATCGGTAAATTTTACTGTATTTAAGGTCAGTGGTAATTTATCTTTAAATTAAAATCCTTGGCGACCGGCGACTGAAGCACTAGACCGTTCGACACCATTCGAGTACCTCTTATGGGCCCTCAATCGACATGATAAAAATGACATTTTAAATTCAATTAAATAAATAATTTTTATTATATTAGTATCAGTTTTATTGCAATGCAAATAGACATTGTTGAGATCATCTGGAATAAGCCTCCCTGGTTCCGATTGACCCTTCAGTTGTTTTCATCAATTGAAATTCATCTGCTGAAAATGACCTTTCGTTATGCTTCCGTAAAATGATTTGTAATATCCGACTGACTGACCGGAATCCCTTGTTAAAGACCCTGGCTTAGGACTAATGTCCAAAAAGCCTAACATATGTATGTACAGCATTTATATAAAGCAAATTCTTTTGTTCAAATTCTCACAGTTTTAGATAATGACGACTCGGGTTGAATCGTTCGGTTGTTGAAGTCTTAACTCGGATATTCGAAAAGAAGTTCGAAATCCGGCTACTAGCCATATTCCTCTATGAGCCATTAAACGGCGAGATACTTGGGACAATAAAGTAATTAACGTCTACATTAATGATGAGACTCATCAACGAACTTATAAGATATGTTCATTAATATGCAAGTTCGAAATTGATGACTTAAATCATTGAAATTTCATATAACTTATAAATGATAGCTTTAAGAAAACTTTAGGCAGGTTTTGCATTGATTTAGAAGATTTCCTTAATCTTTTACGTTCTTTGAGATCATCATCCAGCAGGTTTTTAAGTGGATTCCAAAATCCAATTTGAATGTCTTCCATTCTCGAATCATTTATCTCCATATAACTATGCATAGAAAGCATTCCAAGAAAGTTTATATCTTGGATTGATGGATCACGTCTTGTTGGAAGTTCACGCTGCTCTATACCAGTGATTTTGAAAATTAAAGCTTACATTTTTCAATGAGTCAGATTGCTTTTTATAAACCATCGAACTTGTACATGACTAAACCGAAAACCATAGTGCCTCACTGCTTCCTGAAGTCGAAATGTTCAATTTCGAGGTCAGTGACTCTAGGTCTTTTGCATATGGAAGCTTTAAGTTGAAATGATCAATTTCTCACAGTTCCGAGAATCAAGTAAACGTCTGAACATCGCGCCAGTGCTGAATCTTGTGTTTAAATTTCGTTCCTTATTTGAACCATCTTCGTCAAAGGCTTTACTAGTTCACAAGATGATTCTAAGCTTTAGTCGTTAGATAAGCCTCCAAGATCAAGATTCTGAGACTCATGAACGCACGATCGAAAGCCCGAACCAAATTGTCAACAGTCCTTGTCTTAGCTCAATACCAAAAGTGACAAAATCACTACGTGGATTGGAATATTTCATTTCCCGTTTTCGAATCTTAAAGATATTGCCATCATATTGGTGACACACACCCATATATGTGGTCACCCCCCCTGACACCTCGCCAAATCAAAATTTTGAAATTTTTTTGGAAAATTTTTTTATTTATTTTAATTCAAAACCTAATTTAAATTAATATTCAGGGGAAAAAAAATTTATGATCGTCCGGGTCCGGCGTCCGAATCCGTCCTTGAAGCGGACCGTCCCCTACCCGTCCGCCGTCCTCCTTCGTTCAAATGAAAACTTACAAGAACTTGTTGAAGTTCGGCAAAAAGAAAGCTACAAAAAGAAAGCTACAGAAGAAAATTTTCGACCCAAGAATTGTAAAATTTCTAGCCCCGATTCGGGCTTATCGAGAAAATTTTTACGAAGAAGACTTTCATCGGCAAATTATACTTAATTTAATATATTTAGGCCCCTTTAAAGAAAAAAATTTTTAAAAAATTAGGATTTAATTTTTTCGATTTTTTCGAAAATTGTTCAAAATTTTTCAAAATTTTGGGTCCCAAAAAAAACAATTTTTCCCTGAATATTAAATTTAATAACATTATTAATTAAAATAATAAAAAAAATTTAAAAAAAAATTTCAAATTTTGAAAATGGCCAGGTGTCATGGGGGGACTGACACCATATAGGGGTGTGTGACACCAATGCTTAGGATGGGCACCGCCGAAAGATGAACACTGCACGGGTACTTGCCTCCGATAAGGTCGCTACTTATTTTTTCCACATTTCGAGACATGATTCATGAGTCAGGGGTTTATGGGTTAGGGTCTTCGGCATTGCCCACCCTACTAATGCAGAATTTTTTTATTTAATGAGTATCTCTGGACGGGAGCATAAATTATGTCCTCGTCCAGCTAACCCCACAAGATTTGAGAATATGTAATATTTCTAAATTATTTACCAAACCATTTGCTTGATTCTTGCACAATCGGCATCGGAACTCAGGTGGTCTAGATGGAAAAGCGTTGATTTACGTATTACAATTAGTACAATAGCGAATAATCCTAGGAAATGGTCACCTGGTTTCATATAGATAGACACGATGGTATTCAAATCTTTCAAAGAGTAACTCAATTCAATATTGATGTCATTTAACCTCTGTAAAATCAAGACACTTTCGTGGAAACCTATATGAAATTTTGTTTCTAGGATCTCTTTAGCTTTACCAAGAATTTTACCACTTTAAAATCGCCTCGAGAAATGTAATCATTTCAGCTGGACCGATGACAATTCTCTTTGGAAATACCTTAATTCGCATTCTTTATCAAGAATCTACGGACCATTAACAGTTGCGCTGATTATTTTTCGTATAAAACTTACGCTAATTTTTGGCATGCTTGTGCCAAAGGTCACGAAACTATACCTTGCATATCGT
>SCLD01096734.1:0-11385 GCA_004367895.1 Oikopleura longicauda | reverse complement strand
TTACTTTTTTCCAAGTTTTGTACACTTAAGTTACTTTTTTTTGGAGATCTAACGGTTCGAGGTTATGTACACTTAAGTTACACCTATTTAAAAACTGATTTTTATTAGTCAAAATTAATTCAAAATACGATTACTTTTTACAAAAATAACTTGATTGAAGGGTGTCCTTGTCGTTATTGACCTGTCTTTGCGATACCAAATTTTTTGAACGAATGACGCTAGCTTGGATCCGATTTTTTTATTGAAACACCTGACGCAGAGAGATTATGATGATGTAATCTCAGCTGACACCACGCCCTCTGGTGGACGTAATCAGCTGATAAAGTTTGAAACTTCAAATCGAATCAACTTCGGCCACAGTTATTCGATATTTACAAAAATTTTACCAATCGATAGCAAATTAGTATTTTTTTTACTTTATGATAAACGATCCTCTCAAAACTAATCATATGGTAACTCCAACGCCTTTTTGAATTAAGAAATCTCGACAAAATTTCATAGGTATTTGTTTGGCCATCTTTAACATTGTTTAAAGGAAAAGAATAACGGTCAAAAACTCCAAGCTAGGAATATTTTTCGCTATTGTCGCTTTTTTGAAATTTTTTTCGTTATGAGCAGTTAAGTTACTTTTTTGATAGTTTCGTACACTTAAGTTACTTTTTTTTATGGACGTTAAATGTAACTTAAATGCAACCTCTAAAAATTTGAGTATTGAAAAAATTATTGAAATAAATACTCATTAAATAGTTTAGAACATCCCAAAAATTATATTTCTAGATCCGGAAGATGCTGTCGAGGGGACGGATGCGAACCGTTTCAGTCGGAAATTGAATTGCAAGTGATCAAACAGACGCCGAAAACTACAAAAATAACACAAAAATGGCAAAAAATTAACAAAAAATATCTTAGAACAACTTAAAAGAACACAATGTTAATTTTGCAAAATTGAAACAATTTGCGAATTTTGAAACAAAAATGACAATTTTTGACCTTTTGCCAAATTGTACCAATTTCTAATTACTTCCTATCGTAAACCTAATTATGAAAATGAGGTTCATTCATAAAATTGGCTTTAAAATGATGAGTTTTAGGGACTTTTTGAGAGCTCAGAGTGGGCGTTAAGTGGCTTAAAAGAAAAAAAAGTGACGAATTGGCACTTTGCTGAATTCTATTAATGAGAAAGGTTACGATTATGGTCACTTTGTGGTTTATATTTTAGCACTTATTCTATTTCCATTATCTGTCCCCATTTGAAAGCCGATTTTCGTTGATTCGACCAAGTTTTATGAAAATTGGGACTCAAATCGTATCATTATTGGCCTGCCGAAATAAGGTCAATTTAAGTGATTTTTAAAAGATTTGGGAAGGTTTTTAAAAAATCTGAAGGCTTTCAGGTTGTTTCAATAGAATTCATAGATAAACATGCCATATGAGACCCACGTGAGTTTGTTCCGTTGACCTTTTTTATCCAATAAAGCCGTAGCTGTCACCTGAGTTCAACCTAAAACACCAAGCGACAGCTTCATACGCTCAATACGCGTCCAAACGTGAATAAGAATTGCGAATGGTCTTTTTCGCCAGGTCCTTGACAGACAAAAATGGATCGCCAAAGACCAGTTTCATTGTAGATGGTCTATTATGATTAAAATATGATATACTATCGAGATAGGGATCTGATGTTTAGTTTTATATTTATAACCATCTTAAATGAAACTCGTCCAACGCAAGTCAAAATGCATGTTGTTCAAGTCGACTAGATAATTGATTTTGGAAAGTGCAAATGTGACGATTCGTGTTGTACTTGGGATCGAGTGGGAAAAAGAAAAAATCCGTGAAATTACAATTTTGGTTTTTATTGGAGCTCACGTAAGATTGATGACATCATCATATTCAGAGTCAGATGCAACGATTTCATGCAGCAGATTTCATGTATTTAGTTGGTATGCATGGGCCTTTGATCGCTAGATTTTCGAGGGTAGGTATGATAGAAAAGTGACCAATTAAGTTTTAATTATAAAGAATGGAACGGCGACTATTCAATCTAGCGAACATAGGAACACGTACATGCCGGAACATGTTTCATTTATTGCTCAAATTTGTCGAGTTCAAAGTTGTCAGAATC
The DNA here is from genome assembly GCA_004367895.1 of Oikopleura longicauda. Taxonomy (NCBI): domain Eukaryota; kingdom Metazoa; phylum Chordata; class Appendicularia; order Copelata; family Oikopleuridae; genus Oikopleura; species Oikopleura longicauda. The sequence goes on along the minus strand of SCLD01096734.1, from coordinate 9,263 downwards.
TCGATTGTCACTTATCATAAGCAGAGGCGATAACAAAAAATTTTCAAAAAAATAACTTTTTTGATCGAAATGAAAATTTTTTTGTGATTTCGACATGAAAATTCTGTCTTAGTTAACTACTCCAGACGGTGGTTTTATAGGAAGTATCCAAAATAAGCATGATTATAAACACTAGATTCGGCTCAACGAGTTGAAAAGTATGTTAAGGATTGTTCAAGGGTCCTTATTAACCCCTTTTAAATCAAGTTTTCTAGTGTGAAAATGAGAAAATGGCAATCCGGTGGTTAGATTGCAATCTTTATCCTTCATCGTATCAATTTATCTAGACTTCCTGACGGAAAAGTGGAAATGAGAATAGTTTACAGGTGTTTTGAGTGATAATTAGGTCAATTTAGAGCCAAGATTTTTGGTTCTCGAAAAAAATGATTTTTTTTATCTGAAATTGCTTTTGCCGACCACTCCATTTATAGAGAAGGATATTTTTCTCGGCAACAAAATGATATAACCGTTTTAAACTGACATTTTCAGCTCAAAAACTACGCTAAACATCGTTTTTACCGGTATCACACTCAAAAAGTTATAACAAAAATACTTTCAATTAAGTTACTCACCGAATAGCTTGCATTCTTTCCTTCCGGTTCTTGTCTATATTCTCCATGCTGCATCATTTCATTTTTCTCTATATGGGTGTTTCACTTTTTTCAGTAATTCTCTGATCTTCAGATCTCACAGTTTCTGAATGTTACGTGATGTGAACTTGGGGTGTCGGTTTCTCGGTAAATTTAGATTTGGTTTCGCTTTTGGAGTAGAATCTCTCTGGGGGAGGGATGGTCGGAGAGAGGTGGTGGGTTGGTAAGATTTAACTAAAGAGAGTGGTGGAGTGGAGCACGAGTGAGATTGATGCCAAACCTCCCGATTGGACATTTCAAAAACCATAATTCATCCTTCAAATGGCCTAAGGAAAGGTCTCTGTTGACTACATCCGTTTTACTATGCAACTATTTCTATTTTACGTATTAGATTTATCTTCAAACCATTGAAAGTTCTTCAAACATATAGAATTCATCAACGCAAGACCTCTAGAATGAAAAACTATCATATGTCGGACTGAAAAAGACTTTATTATGAAGACCAATGAGAGTGTTTTGTCTTATCTGAAGGTTTACTACTACTCGAAAATCTTAATGCCTTCAGGCTTATTTTTATATTTGCATTCGGAGCACGTTTACAGGTTTACAGTTGAAACATTTCAATTGAATCAATGTATCCGATTCAAACTGAAATTTCAGAGTTTATGCTTCAGAAATTATGTTTGACATAAACTTAGAAACTCCAAATTGGAACCAGACTTCTTAAATGAACGTAAATTCTCTGATTATGAGAGAAAGTTTTATTCTTGAGACCATTGTTCAGAAAACAATCGATCTACTCTTGCTTATAATATTCAATTTCAAAAGATGAAGGAGCACTTTCAATTCAAAATATAATCTGACTGTTAAGAAATGTTGAATTTTACAAAACAGTAATGCTCTGATACCGGTATCAATAGGAATGCTAAACCAAACACATTTATTCTTACATGGACCATGCTGTATGGGTATATAGGAGGGTGACACATTAGAATGGAACACCCGGTTTTGAACTTGCACACACTAGAGTGGAACACCCGCTCCAGAACTTGTACACATTGGAATGAAACACTTTATTTGATGCGAACTTTTATTAATTTTTATTTGGCGAAATGCAGAAAAATTATCAAGTGATTCGCTTATCATTTTTAACAAATCGTTTCCAAGATGGTCTCCAAGAAGCACGATGATTTTCTGGAGTTTTGTCCGAATTTCTTTTCGTGATAACCTCCTTTGAAATAGATTCTTGATAAAATCTTGCCTTCACCGGTCTGAAGTCTTCTAAACTTGACCTATGCCAGTGAACCAACAATTTGCCAGTATCGAGTCCACTCAAGTTCCAGCCTAAAATTCCAATATAGAACATCTTTTTAAGATTATCACTTTGATACCTGGAAACATATCGCTGACGTTTTTGTCATGAAGTATTCTTTTGATTTCAAACGATGCTTCTAGTGTATTCGTATAAATGATTGCTGATGCGTATTGGGAATTATCCGATGTCACATACAATGCTTCGTCCATTCTCTTCTCGTGGAAATTTGGATCAATCGATTGAATATAACTGACAAGATAATTTTTAAATCTGAAAATCCGTTGGCCACCTTTTCCCAAGTATGATTCGCAGCTCAAGCGATTTCGTACCCAAGGAATGGATTCTTGATTCTGTGCAGGATTTTCAAATATTATTTCCCAACCCTTGAAGCGTGATCATCATGCTTTATGAAAGAAAACCCTTCTTTGTTAGTGGAAACCCACAGACAAAAAGTGTTGTATCACTGTATATAAATGTGACATCAGATCCAACAGGTTCAACATAATTCTCAGCATTTGTTAGCTTGTTTTTTGCAAAATCCAAAACAGGAAAACATGGAGGCAACTGATCAGGTTTTGGATATTTGTGTGTTCCAAAACTAAGCAGAAATTTGCGTTTTTGTTCCCAAGTTTGGCTCATTATAATATATTTTATTTTGGAAAAAAATTTGTGGCCTTGATTTTCTCAATAAATTCAATATATGTATTACTCTGATTATATACCCCGTGGAGTGCTCCAGATGCTAGGATTTCTGATTTTATCAAATTCTCTCAATAGTATATTCCGCCCCAAAATTATTGCCCTGAGATTCTGAAGGCTATTCTTACAGACTAAAGGATTGCTGATTTTCTCGAATTCTTTCAGGAAAATTTCAGCATATCTTGACCCTTCGAGATCGTCACAAAAAAATCTTCAAGGGACTCACCTTCAGGCCTCCGTAGGACGACCTTAATTTAGTCGTCCACGTCCCGTCCTCGACCTGTTCCAGGGAGCACTGCTCATCCGTTGATTGCGGGGCTTACGAATCTAAATTGAATTGCACAACGTTTAGTGATTTCAGCTCAATCCGGAATTTGAATTTGAAAAGTCCACTCTAACGGAAATGAAAAACGAAAATTATTATTTTTAGTCTGATCGAATATTGAATGATACGATTTCATAACCCATGTTCAATGTATTTTAGCTTGTTGATATTGAAGTTGAAGAAGACTCAATGATGGTGCTATAATCGGGTGGTAAATCCATATCATTTTGGTCTTCTTCGATTGAATTTCGATCGTTAATTTCTGTATCAAGAGGGTTTATTGTTCGCTTCTGTCGAGCGCTGGAACAAGGGAAAATAATACACCGAACAACCAATGCAATAGTAACTGCACAGCAAACAATGAATAAAGGAACGTATGGAAGATAAGCAGTGTATGATGAGTTCTGGTCTAGCTTAGGGTATTTCTCATGAATCTTATCAACAATTCAGTTCATTAAACTCGCTCATGAACGACCCTAATCTTTGTCTTTCAATCGACTCATTTTCACTATACGTTTCAAGCTGTGAAATCTCGTTATTATATGTTTTGATTCACTAAATGACTTTCATCAGATGATTTTAAGTCATAATTTTGATGATCTTGGCAGTTGTCCCAGTGTGATGAAACTACTGTTTGAGTTTTTGAACCCATCATCCAATGATCGTCAGTTCGAGCCTCACGCTAAGCGTATATTTAAGAATTAAACTAGAAGTAATCGTAGGAAAAGTTTTGTTTGTATGTAAAAGCCATTCATAAGTTGAATCAGTCACTCCGGAACAAAGAACCGGATAATGACGTTACCATGATTAAAATACCGATTTTTGTCCGATAAAATAAACGTCAAATAAAAAGTTTCACGCTCTTCAGAGAATGCGATTTATTTTGCTGATTCAGGTCCAAATTGAAACTTTTCCGAAGTGACGGAAATGACGGTTTCAATAAAGACTTAATTTAGAATTAATAATTTTCAGGTCTTAACAGCTGCTTCACAATTAATACCTATTGTACCATATCCGGGAAAATTGCATTACAACAGTGTCAATAATGACGTGGTTATAACTAAGTCAGGCTTTCAATTCGACGCTTCCAATGACTTAAATGGACCAATCACAACTTGTGATTCACGAGTCAAATTAAGCAGTGTCATTTTGAAATCTTTTAAAGAAAGAAGCGAATGTATATATTAATTTGGAACAAATTATACTTCGACTCAGGAACCAGTTGATTATTTGATGCGTTCTCGGACATATTTTACTCATAAAAAATAACTTATGAAAGTGGTGGTCTGTTAGATGGTGCCGAAGGTCAAATATCTCGAATCCTGGCTGGATATGAACTAATTTACGAATCACTTCTCAACAATTTTCAGTCTCAAACTATTCGATCGTAAGTCTAAATGTTAATCGTGCACGATGATGTCTAACACGCTCAGTCACTGAGCCTCAGTGTCGCCTTAGTGAGGAAGTTTTTTTATTTAGATCAATGGACACCTTGTATTTCTTATTCAATGTGCCAACAATAGCTGTGGAGTACCTTAGAAAAATTGCAACATTTGGTTGTAGCTTTTTACTTTCGGATTGATTCTGCTCTGTGACCGGCTAGCGGCTCTGAGTTGCCAAATTGGTTACGGTCATAAGGTCGACAAAAGTTAAAACCGTGATTATGAATCAGATAAAAAGCCATCGTATACGTTGGACACGCTTATGGAAAATCTTTTCGTCTGGAAGGAAAGAGAAGAAAAGTTTTTTGATTTGACTTTTGAAGATCGAGGCGATCTTTACGCAAATGATTTCCAAACAGTTTATGTCAACACATTTTGGGCCGCAACGTAAGTTTTTTTCATCTCAATTTTATCATCTATGTTTTCATTGTAGCTAACTTCTAACCTCTCCGTTTCAAGAATTGAAGAATTAGAACAACATGTTATTAGCGTTATCGATTACGATATTCCACTTCCCGAGGTTGTTTCTATCGGTGATGCAAGTGTTCAATATCATATTCTTTCAAAAACACGCCAAATTATTCTCGACTTATGGAATCTTCAAATATTGGATTTCATTTGGGAAACTCTAGAATTGACATCGCTCATTTTTGGATTTATTCTCCATGATATACGCGTACTCTATGACAAAGTCATTGTTATTATTGATCATTTCCAAAATCTCAGCCAAATATGGAATAGATTCGACTTCTTTTATGCTTTGGGAAAGTGATTTTACATTTGAATTTATCAAAAAATATATTTTGGGATTTCAGTAACCTTCCCCTATAAATAATGTTAAAAAAACAGGTTATGCTTGAAGTGAGACGCCTCTTCCCGATGGTCGCCGTCTATAACTGCATGCAGTATTCGAAACAAATGACTTTCGGGACCGCCCTCCTCTTTATAAGTTATAAATTATAACTTTTAGAGTTATTGACAATTTTTTTATGAAAATCATCAAAAAGTTTACACCGATTCGTGGTTTGGCCAATGGATGCTCTATCTTGACGATTTTATTCATTCAACACATCAGTTTACTTTGGAACGGCTTTTATTTTTTTCATCTTTTTCCTTGATTTGTAATAAGTAAATTTTTAAAGCCCTTTATTCTGAATCTCGATCATTATGCTACCTTCAATTATTTGAGTGATGCTTTGAATCATTGGTGGAGACTTGGTCGTGCAATGATCCCTGCTGCACGGGGACTGTTCGATGGACTCGAATCTTTAACAGATCTTATCATCCAGGGTATAATCGACACAGGAATGATTATTATGAATGCTTGGAATGTTGCTTGGTCTGCTGTTGACATCGTGTATGACCTTGACCTTTTAGCAATTGGTGAGTTTTATGTTCATTTTTTCTCGAACAAAAATTTCTGTTAAAGTTGACTCCCGAATCGGCCTCTAACCAAATTGACCACCAATTAAATGTTCAGAATTGAAAGCGATAAGAGCAAATATCTATTATTCTTCTATTTGGATGTATACTGCTGTGAAAAGTTCCAATCTGATCATATCCATGTTCTATCCTTTTGTATCGCTATATAATTTTATCGTCTGATCCCAATCTACAATTTACATCTACGTGAATAAAGTAACATATATAAATTATAAAAAATATATTCAATACATCTTCAAAACATACCGTTTTACCTGTTCAGAACATACTGTTCTATATACAGTATATATAGATAGCATTCCCTGAGAACTAAAAGTCCTCAAATATCATACCAGGGTACATTTTTGAAATCACTGGTCTCAGTCCAGTCGAGACGAAAGACCTCTTTTGCGCGGTTTACTTTGGAAATTATGTACTTTGATTACTCCAAGATAACTCTTACGATTTGTTATGAATCACTTATGATAAAAAATGATTCCTGGACAATTTTATGCTCTACATGAGATTTTGCAGATCACTGGCCGGGCAGTCTCTGCCAGAAGGTCCATAACTTGGACCATAAGCTTTGACCTCTTCATTTGAAGCCGTGGCGGCGTGACATATTTAGGATGAATCAATAGGTGATTTTTGATCGTGATGAGCATTAAAACGTTAACTAAATAATCAATCATAATTGATGTCAATGTGGAGCAAAGTTTTCTATTAAAGAAAAGTTTCACAACTCGAATGCTTCATTTGATAAATCATAAAATGGACGATGAACTTAAATCCTTAATGGCCGGGGATATAAAGTTGTTCAAAGAGATAGTATGTTCGGTATTGAGTGATCAAGAATCAAAAATACGAATTGTCCCAAGCTCAGAGGCTCGATGGGAAAATAATCTGAAAGATATTTTTCTGAAAACGTTGCTGGATTTCGACGAAAGAGAACTGATAAATCTGAAACCAAATGAGTTGAAAAAACTTCGCAAAACCATTGGGCAGCTACCCATTTTCGGCCAGACTTCCTTGAAGAGCGATTCTCAAGATATTGAGCTTATAGATTTTGTTTCAACTCAGACTGGTGTTCGAATTGCACTCATGGATGTACACTCAATGACCTGTACAATTTTTGGCGGTCCACAACCCTTCAAAACTTACGTTCCTGCTGAGGTTGCGATCAATAGTCCTAAATGGTCGGTTTTTCGGAAAGAAATTCCATTTATTATTCTCAAGCAAGAAGGAATCGTATGGAAAACAAATTCATCTGAAAGAAAAATGAGAACACCTTCGCAATTTTATCACGTGTCAAACGATAAGTTACTTGATTTGGATCGGAAGAAAAAATATATCACCTTTCTACAGTTTCTAAACAAGATTCAATTTATCCGATGGCAAGCACTTAAAACGAACGGATTCGAAAGCGGAAACTGGAATCATGATTTTCATGGGATGTTTCACCAATCTGAATTAAAAAATCATCAGATTCGACATTTGCTGACCCTAAATGCCTACCCTTAATTAGTTTCTATATTCAGAAATTCCCTGAATGTGGTCAGTTCTGACATGAATCAAAATAAAACCAAGGATCCCAGGACCGTTTTCCATATCTGGAAAGGTCGTAAATATCCGGTAGTCGATAGATAACCTGAACCACCCCCGAGGAAAATTAATCGAAAACTTTCTGTGAATTTCTTTTTTTTGAAACTTTCTCTGGATTATATAAATTGGAAACAAATTATCTGACTATTGAATTTCGCGCTTTTGAGTAATCAATGACTAATCTGATGGCTTGAACCATTCCCCTTCCTGTATCGATGTCGATTCGATGAAAATATTTTTACTTGATTCATCTGATTGGCTCAAATTCTAGTGAGTCAATTCTGGATTAGTCAGAGTGTGCAATATTTTTTCGAAGTGAATCATTCAGAGATTCGTGATTCATGAAGAGAACGGGAAGATAAATAAAATAATAAAACATCGTTATTTGTGTTTTTTTAAATGAAAGGATTTTTTTATGAAATTGGATTACCCACCGAATTCACCGAAAATTACACAAAATTGAATAAAAATGAACCAATCACATTGTTTGAATGGCAAGAACAGGTTTTATCTGATGGTAAGTCCCTTAAAGTCACCGGATGATCACCGACCTTTATCGCCGATCGTCGAGTTTTTGTTTAGAGAATATTTTAAATGGCAAAAGAAATCTTTTATATGCTGCACCGACATCTGCTGGCAAAACCCTTGTATCTGAGATTTTAGTTGCAAAATGTATTGCAAGAGGTCACAAAGGAATTCTTATATTTCCTTTTGTTGCATTAGGTAAGTAAAACTAAAGTTAGATGCTTCTACCCGAAGGTCGTCGTCTCTTTACCGCCTTGGACACAAATCTTGAGGGAGAAAAGGCGCGGGTGATGTATAACTTTGACAAAACAATTTTGTCCCAGCCTGGTACCCGGGGGAGACATAAATAATTTGAAAAAATTCTGAGCCACCCACGCCTTTTGTCCCTCCACTCCTTTGTTCCCCGGGTACTGCCCCTGGCGGGATTCCGACCAAATGACCATCGGGAAGACGCTCCCACTTTAGAGTTTTGTAGACGAAAAATGAGTTTTATTTCAGCCAGGGAAAAATACAACCAGCTTAAATTATTGTTTCGTTATACCGAAGTTCGTATAGGATGTTTTGCTGGAGGTAACAAGCCACGAGGTGGCGTCGAAGCTTATGATGTACTCATTTGTACTATCGAAAAGGCAAATTTTATTCTAAATTACTTGAAAACTGAAGATAAACTAGGAATTCGTTTCAAATTGCGATGTGCGTTGTGTTTCAGAATCAGTTAATAATATCGTTTCTGAATGAGCGACTTTTATTCGTAAGATTTCATCTAAATTTCAATGATCTGGATATACAGAAATGAACAACATTTCTTAGTTAGTATCCCTCCGATGTAAGGATATTTTAGGATAAGGGTCAGTTCCAAGTTAGGGTTAGGGTGAATTTGAGGTTAGGGAAAAATTAGGGTTAGTTTCAAATTGGCGTCAGGGTGAAATTAGGGTTAGTTTCAAATTAGGGTACATTGAATTCGAGGTTAGTTTAAAATTAGGATAAGGGTCAGTTCCAAATTAGGTTTATGGTCAATTTGGGGTGAAGCCTTCACAGTACTACCTTCACCGAGAAGGTTAAATTAAAGTTAGTTTCAAATGAAGGTCACGGTGATTTTTTTGGCTAACCAAGATTGCAACATTTTTTTAGGGTTGGCAAGATTTTTTTAGAAATGGCAAGATTTTATTTAGAAAATGGCAAGATTCAATACTTAAAGCCAATCCCAGTCCAATACTTAAATCCCCTCAAGCATTTTCGAGATTCTCGTCCTGGCAAAATCGTGGCGCCAAAGAGGTCTATAGGGTGCGGTGAAATCTCGATTC
>SCLD01096723.1:0-11389 GCA_004367895.1 Oikopleura longicauda | reverse complement strand
GTTCTATGATCACTGTGAGGCAAATGTCGTCACCGATTGGAATAGTCAGGGATCGCAAACATATAGCCTAGTGCGGCGATGCGGACAGACATTGCCAGAGGTAGATGGTGACTTTACGCAGTGTTTCCAATCGCAATCGACGACGCCAACTGGATGGAAAGATTGCTACCGCCACTGCTATGGACAAAAGTGCAATTCGAACAATGATGTTGAACTGTCCCTTTCGCGCCTTGACGCAGAGGGTGAGCCAGTCGAGTTGAGCTGTTATGAGTACTCGTATGCTCTCGGTGAAGAAAACGCCAACCCCGACTTCAAAGAGCGAGAATGTCCACGTTACGCAAATTGGGGCTGTTTCACAGCAGATTTTGAGGCAGATGAGGGCAGTTCGACTTCTTATCATAGTCAATTGAACAAAGGCTGCTCAATGTTTGCGCCAGCTGAAATCGCGACGACGTGTACCTCGTTTTCAAGCGGCGAGGCATGTCGCCAACAGTGTGGAAGTGAAAATTGTAATGATGGCGAGCTAGAGTTCCCTGACTTTCAATGTCAAGTTTGCAGCGTCACGTTTGATCATACTCGCACGATACTGTCTGGCGATGAAAACTGTTTCGACAGTGATACAACGCATCTGATGGACTGTGAGGGAAACAGTTTTTGCGTTAATGAACTGACGGCAAGCTATGATGTTTGTGGATCTATTGTTTATGAGTTTGAGCGCAAATGCAGCGCAGTTGAAGAGGAAACTGGTTGCGACACGGACAATTTGACAATCGATCCGGAAGATGGAATGTTTTCGGGTTTCGATATTTCAAAGACATGTCGCACCGTTTGCAATGAGCCAAACTGTAATGAGAACAAGGATGTACAGCTATTATTCGCTGACATGACAACCAATGGTGAAAATACTTACCCATCGTTTCATTACTGTCGAGAGTATTCAAGTGATCATGATGAAGATTATGATGGAACACATAATCCGCAGGGAGAGGATGTTTCTTGCCCAGTCTACGCCAATATGGCTTGTTTTGTCGCAAATTATACTGACAGTGAATCAACTGGTTTCTATCGCGGCTGCAGTCCTTTTGATTTTGGGGATACTCAGCCTCATTGCAACGAGTGGACTGATGATGAGCTTGAGTCGTGTAAGCAACAGTGTTCCCAGTACCAGTGTAACTCCGAAGAGATCAAACAACCAACGTCCTGTTACAGTTGCCAGGAGCGATTTGACCACACGGGCACACGTATACCGTGGGAGGGTAGCAAGGAAAACTGTTATGCGCTCAATGGAGAAGAACACTTGGAAGAGTGTGCTCTATACTATGACCACTGTGAAACAAATGTTCGAACAGACTGGTTTATCAATGGCAGACAAGAATACATTTTAGAGCGTCGCTGTGCTGGCGGTGAAGTTAATCTGACCGAGCCAACGCACTGTTATCAATCAGACGCCGCATTTACTACGTACAAAGACTGTTACAATCAGTGCTATGGGGACGGCTGCAATGACAATACAGATGTGGAGGATGCCTTCAGTCGACTTGATCCAATTACGGGCGAGCCAGTTGAATTGGAATGTTATGAGTTTTCTATTGATGATATTCCCGACGGATATGTAGGTGATTTGGATCAGTTGCCGTCGCTCGATAAGAAAACGCGAAAATGTCCCAAGTTAGCCAATTGGGGTTGTTTCAGCGCCAATTTCACAGCTGGAGGAACTAATTTTGGACCTGATTATCTCACCCAAATCAACAAAGGATGCTCCATATTCGATGTAGGCGGCGACCGCGAAACTGAATGCCGTGATTTCGTAAGTGGTTCTTTCGGGTGCAAGAAACAGTGCACGGATGACAAGTGCAACAAGCATGGCATGGCCGAGCCTATTCAATGTCAGACGTGTGTTGAAGTGGTCGATCACACGGGACGTCAAATACCAAGTCGTGTCAGTGACAACGGTTGCTACAACGGCACCATTGACTATACAGAAACGTGTGCAATTGGTGTCGATCGATGTATGACGAGCATGGCAGTAGACTGGTTTATTGGAGGTGCACAGGAAATTGTTTTTCGACGACTGTGTGCCACTGGCGAGGCTGATGTGCTGAATTGTGACGAGGGGCGAAGTCCGGCAACGGGAATAATATACAAAGATTGTTATAAGATGTGCGAAGGAAGTAATTGTAACACTGGTCGGTCAGTTGAAGAGGGATACACAGCATACGATTCAGACGGCAATCCAAAACAGATTGAATGTTACGAATACAGTTCAAAGCATAGTTATGATGGCGACATAACAGATACCGGAATGGATATGGCTGATAATCTAGATGATACGATTCGCCAGTGTCCACTCTTTGCGAATAATGGCTGTTTCAAAGGAAACAGTACAATTGAACCTGACACAAATTTCTCGAATTCATTTCACAATCAAATGAACAAGGGCTGCTCGATGTTCGACTTGGGCGAGGAGAAAACAACAACACTAAAACCAAGTCTTTTTGATGAAAAGTTGACCTCCCATAAATATCATTGTACGACAGATCGATGTAACGAAGGCAGCATGTTTGACAAGCAACAAGACTTCACATGTCAAGTCTGCTCCGAAAAGGTCGATCACATGGGCAGGTTTATGGATGGTGACGTCGGCTGCTACAACATGACAACTGACTATGAAGACTTCTGTCCCGCTGGACTCAATCATTGTGGAACTCGACTGGAAGTTGACTGGCTTGAAGATGGCCATCAGCAGCTCATTTTCAAGCGATACTGCTCGGATGTGAGCGTTCCGAATGGCGAGTGTGACGAGGGCGAAACGCCGCATGCACTTCAGGTCTACAAGGATTGTTATCAAACATGTGACACGGCCGGATGCAATACGGATAATGAAGTTGAATTGCAATTTTCGCGACTCGATGAAAATGGCGAACCCGTTGAGATGTGGTGCTATGAGTACTCGTCCGATGGCGTTGACTTCGAGCCTGGCACTGATTTGAACACACTCCCGGATTTGGATTCGTCAATTCGAAAGTGTCCGCGTTTCGCGAACCAGGTAAAAAGTCGAGTAGAGTGATAATCATAAAGTGAAAAATACAGGGATGTTTCCGCGGCAATGCGACAAAAGGATCCGAAGACTATATTGCTAATGATGCGATCAATAAAGGATGTTCCATGTTCCAGTTCGAGCGACACGACGATTGTCAGCCTATTTATGATGGAACACTATCGTGCAAAAACGAGTGCACCGAGCCCTTCTGTAATAAAGGTGGAATGGATGCGAACGACGAACCGCTTGAGCCGCTTCAATGTCATCAATGTATGGAAATGTTCGATCACATGGGCGAGCCTGTACAGCCGACGCCGGAGAACGCCCATTGCTATAATTTGACGGATGATCGCCATCTGAACTATTGTCAACCATCGGCAACGCATTGTGCGACGCAACTCAGGTGTGTAAATTTTGTAGAAACTAACAAGTGAAATTACGAAACGAACTCAGAACCGATTGGATGATAGGCGGCTTTCAAATCCTGTTTTTCAATCGTTCCTGTGAAAATGATCAGTCATTGATCGAAGGCGAGACATGTCGCTTTGCCGATACTACGTTTTCCGTGTTCAAGGATTGTGCTGAGTATTGCAATGAGGAGAGCGGCTGTAATGATGGAAAAGACGTTGAGCTGCACTTTTCAAAGCTTGACGATAATGGCAAGCCAGTCAAGCAACGATGTTTCGCTTACCGTGCAGAATTGAATAACACTGCAGTTATAAGGGATCAGACAACAAATTGCTTTTATTGGTTTTTGAAATGTTTAGTATCCCCATAAAGTCATGAACATTGATGAAGCAGTTGGCGAGTATGAGGGCGTCGATGATATTATCATGACATGTCCAAGGTTCGCCAACCAAGGCTGCTTCAAGGGGGACTATCGAACAGGATCGCTCGACTTTTTCCCGAGTGCCTACAGCAAGGGCTGCTCAATGTATGATTTAGGCGATAGGGATGAGTACTGCTCTGGCAGTGATGTCCTCGGCACGACGTGCAGAGGTTAGGTTATATTCGGAATTTCTTTTCGCTTCAAAATAATAACTAAGCCCACTGTTCGGGTCCTATGTGCAACTGGGACTTGGAGGAACCAACTATGACTGATCCGCCGCCAACGACCCAGGAACCAACGACTGACGAACCAACAACTGAACCCGTTACTGATCCAGTCACCAAACCGGTCGAACCGACACCTGAGACGGATGCGGCGATTTTCAACTCCTTATCCATTGGCTTATCGATGTTATGCCTTTTTTACTAGATAATTTATAAAATAAAAAACTCAAGTTATTGAACGATTCATCAACTTTAACTCAACATCAAAGATAAACATAAAGTCTCAGTCAGATATTCGATCATTCTCCTCCTAGGTGGCGGGCGGGATCTCCTCCTGGAGCTCGGGGGCAAATTTCTGACAAGGAGGAAATACAACAGGCTAACTAGGTCTAAACATTTTTCATAAAACGACTTATACAGAAGACTTTTAAACCAAACACCAAAATGACAGTATACACATTAGAGAAAATTTTCCGACTTGAAGCGTTGAAATCAAAACGAATCAATTCGACCCAATTACGAAATATTCTTCGCATGGAAAGAAACAAACGTTTCGACCAATTGTTGGTCGATGAGTTAGTCGATGAGTTCGGTTCGGATGGCTTCGTCAACTTCGAGCAATTCCGTCAAATTTGGATGTATCTGCAAGTCCTTCGCGAGCCATTTGAGTACTACGCGCGTAACGGAGCGCTTACCGAGAAGAAATTTGCCAAGTTTCTTGTCAATCAACTGGACTCGTATATCCACAAAACAACGATAAAGTCGATGGTTCATTTTTACAAAGGAAATCTGACGTTTGACGCCTGTGTTCACGCGTGGAAGCAACTGGCTTGTCTTCAGCACAAATACTGTTTGCAAACCAATTATATTACGTTTGAAGAATACCGTCAACTTGTGCATCAAGTGAAACCGACCGCCCCACAAGAGGATAATCCACCCAGCTACGATGAAGTTATGTCGTGGTAATTCGCCACTTGTGTAAATATCACACTTACATTCGAACAACTGTAATGATGCCAAAACCAACTAACATAAACTTATAATAAAAATGATGTAAATACGTATAATCTGTAATCATTATGCAGCAGACTAGCCCGGAGGATTCTTTTTTGAAAAATGCGCGAGACCAATTTGAATAATGCTCAGTAAATGAGGAGGATGCGACTAAAGTCTGACTGACTCTTTGGGCTGTAGTCAAGTGGATGCTTCAGCTAATGCCATTGAGGTTTTAAAACTGATACGTCCGAAATGTGTTATTCCCACGCACTACCACTTTTTATTTCTAGTTTAGTACCGGTCTAACGTGAGAATCTGGTGAGAATGACACGCTATCGATTTTATGAGAGATTATATACTGTTTAGATCATGACTGTTCAGCAATGTTGCATGTTTCCACATTTTATACCATATAAAATAACATTTGATAAATGTTGAAAATGCAACATTGCTGAACAGCCATGATCTAAACAGTATACAATATCTCATAAAATTGATAATAATTTATACAAAGCATGTTAACATTATGAATTATAATAGTTACCACTTTCAAGTATTTTCTTTGGGGAATTGTTAGCGGCAAATACCAGAAAACTAAGTTTGTCTCATTGTCCACACTAAACAAATGATTTATACATTTCAGATAACTAAATTTCTGGGGTACAAATCATCGCCATCAAGCTCAACTTTTGGTCTAATTAGCAACCTTTTTTGACCACTAATCACATAAGCCGTCCATGAACCATGCGGTGGACAGTCCAATTTGGACTCGTAAATTTTAACGTTTCGACTGAAGGGCGGCAAGAAACACCAGCATAAAGTGGAGAACCGTTGCCGTGAGTTGGAAGGGGAACTCGAGGCCGAGCAGCGCCGCACTGGTGACAACACAAAGATTGTCCACAAATTGGAGCGCAAGCTCAAGGAGACAAACTACTCCAACGATAAGGACAAGAAGAACCTTGCCCGTTTGGTTTCAGCCGCTGACAAGCTTAACTCTAAGATGAAGGCCTACAAGAAGTCATCTGAAGAGGCGACTGAGTCGGCCAATGCTGCCATGTCCAAGTTTCGCAAGCTTGCTCATGAGCTCGATGAGGCTAATGAACGCGCCGAGATGGCTGAAGCCGCCGTCACCAAGGAGATGTAAATGATTTAAATGAAGTTTCCGACACTTTTTATTACTTACTTTTAATGACGCTGAAATAAAACATATCGACAGAAACTGTACTCATAAAATGGCTGAAGAATCATTAACGGCCTGGGGATATTATGTAATTATCGCTGTGAGGCTGCCCACGCTACTAGCTAGGAGTCCTAGGACTAGCCTAGGACACATAACTTTTTCGATAATAGAGAAAGAATGGGTATCAAAGGATACTTCTGGTCAGCAGTGCTTGCCGTCTTCCTCCATCGAGCATTGATCACATTGGGCTACTGGGTGAGTAGTTATACAGTACTAACTACAGTAGTAGTTAAGACAGCATCTAAGTTATCAAATACAGAATGAACCATTCACTGAAAATATTCATATACCTGGGGCAAAATGTGAAAATCTACTCGTTGGAACGGGCGCTGAAGACATGGTGACGACAAAAAGTGGCATTACGTTTGTTACAACTGGACTGATGTATCCGCCATTTAGTTTCACTCGCAAGGAAGGGGCCGTTTATATGGTTGTCGTCGATAATGGTCGACCTTTTATGTCAAAGTTGGAAATTATTACCTCGACTGACCTGGATCTTAATCCTCATGGTATTGACCTACTGGAAACTACTGATGGTCGCACGTTGCTTTATGTGGTCAACCACTCGCAAACTCTAAGGTTGTTAAGTTCATAAAACTTTTATGAAAACTTTACGCCCTTGGTTTTAGCAAAGAGTCGATCGAGAAATTCGAGTTCAACGAAGAAAGTAAAACTCTTACATGGCTGAAATCGTTCATTCACGACGAAATCTACAGTGTCAATGATCTGGCAGTCATCAGTGAAGACGAATTTTTCGCCACCAATGATCACTACTTTTCATTCAAGTGGAAGATCATGCGTGCACTTGAAACGTTCGCCTTTCTCCGGCTTGGCTCCGTCATTTATTGCAACGGAAGCAATTGTCAACAACGAACATCAAAGTCGCTTCATTTTCCAAACGGAATACAAAAAATGGAAACTGACAACAAGATGGTAATGTATGTTGCTCAGAGCGGTGTCCAACAAATTGCTCGATATGAAGTCACTGACGACCGTCGACTTGAGCCAATGAAACCCATTGCAGTCATGGCCGGAATGGATAACTTCTGGCTTGATCCGCAGACGAAACTGCTGACCATTGCCGGTCATCCTAAACCGTGGGTAAGAAAATGACAACCGATGAACACTTATGATTAATTGGTGAAACATTTGACATCTATTTTTAAGAAATTTGTTCTCTATGCATATGGCTACAGCAAGCTGTCGCCATCGGTAGTGTACACAATCAATAACGAGCTTGTTGAAACTTTTTTCTATGATGATGGGAAACTTTATGGCAGTGCTTCAATATGTGCGAAAGTCAACGATGTTGTACTTCTTGGTTCACCAAACAAAAATTTGATGGCTTGTTTCCCAAAAGAATAAACTCAGACTTGAACGTTTTGGCTGACTTATAACGTATTAAGGACCTAGCTCAGGCTTTTCTAGCTTAGCTCTTTTAGCTTTTTTTCTGAATCTAATTAAGACTTTCTCGTCGCCTTTTTTGAAAATTCGCCCTGGGGGCGAGTTAAAAAATCACAAAATCGTAAAACTGCTGTAAAAACGCCTTCAGGGCGAATTTTTAAGAAAAAGCGACGAGAAAGTCTTGGCTGGAGTCAGAAGAAGCCTCTGTAAGAAAATCAGCTTTCTACGACTTTTGGGGTATAAACTGTGCTTTCTCAAAGGAATGCATGAAATTGCACGTAAAAACAAAGGCTAAGCTGGCCTAGGACACATTTATGCGTGGGTCAAAATTTTCGTTACAGTGAACAATGAAAAGGAAATAAAGAACTGTGCCTAACTGGCTTCAAATAGGGTTCGTTATAATAAAAGGTAACGAAACATTGACCAAGAGTTTGTTATAATGGGGTTCGTTAAAACGGAGTTATGACTGTTCATATATGTTGATCGAAACTGCTGGAATTTTCATCACTAGTTCTAATATTTACAATTTAATTTATTCAAATCCTTGTAAAGTGGTTGAGTGAATGGAAAGTATAGTGAATTTAATTTATTGCGTTTTATCATATCAAGCATGACAAGAAAGTAACTCTCGTGAGAATTACTTAAGTTATTCTCGTGTTTGCGAATTGTTAAGCAACCGTCGCCGACGGTCCGTCGGAGAATTAAAACATTGTATTGTGAAACTTCAGCAAATAATTGTTGTCTTCTAGAAGCGATATGTAATACCGAAGCATAAATTGTAGTAACGAGTGGGTTGGTCGGTGATTTGAGAGGTCAACCTCGTTATAATAGGTCAATAGGGAGCAAAATAATGCGTTTTAAAGCCAAAACGGGTGAAAATATAAGCTCGTTGTTGAGCCCATGATATTTTGTTGTTCAGGGAAGCACCAGCCAAAACATCACATTTAAAACACAGTGATGAAAAGTGAACAACTTGAGCGATCTAACAAAGTTTTATGTTGATGTTGTTCATAACTTGATATAATATTCATGTTGATTTCCATACACAAGTCCATATACAAGTGTTTGCTTTTAGCCTTTATCATGCAACCGCACAAACTAGTGTGCTACACCTGAACGTTTACCCGCGTTTGCGAAATCTGCAGTTTACAATTCGCGTTTTCCGACCAAAAACTGCTCAATTTTGCCACTGCCAATCCACGGGATAGTGAAGAGCGCCGTCAGCTGCGTGTCAATTACTTTCAGCTTTATCATGTGTAATTTGTCATCGTCATTGTTCAGTCGTCATCACGCACTATCAGCTCCCAAATTTTAATGCGCATTGATGCCTTAGTTAAAAAAAAGACAAAAGCTAATCTGGTTTTCCGGAAAAAAAACTGTGTTAAAAAGTCGTCACTAGTGGCCGATACTGTCATTTTTCCATTTTCGACATATTTCACTGACTTGAGAATTTTCTTGAGTTTAACTGAGTTTGTTGATAGTTCGGTGGTTGATTCGTTTCTGAAGTCTGCTTGACATGTCGTTGTATGATGGTGCTGTTGAAACTGAATAATCTTATCTTAAAATTACTATATAATCGCTCTTGAGCAGTTCAGTAGCGCAGCTTTCAGTAACACAGGTTCCAGTAACACGGGTCCCAGTAACTGAACAACAGCGACATGACTATGTTGGCGTCATTTATATTTGCGTTCACCTCTGCCCAGTTCTTCGTAAGCTTGTTTTTAATTTTACTCAACTATCAACGATCAGCTGGGGCCGACCGATCTCGTTGAAAAAGAACGACATTCATTGGTGCGTTCCAGGCGCAACTTGTCTAAGGCTTGCACCGCTCCTTGTCAACGCTTTCCACGTTTAGTTAAACGTCAACTTATCACCAATATCGTGGCGAGCTCATTTGGTGTAAATGTAAGGCCTACTTAAAACGCTGATTCAAGTTAGTCGTAGTTCACATCTGTTGAACTTATCGGGCCAAAGACGCACATCGGAAGGAACTTTGTAGATGTTGGACGATGCATGGGCGCTTGCCAAAAGTAAGTTATGAAAATATTATATAAATATATTGGATTCTTTTTAACGTGACGTTTAACTAGAACTTCACTCAAGGGGAACTTTCGCTCAGGATGTGAAGCTATGGAACAGACAAATTTGGAGGCTGTTGTGAATGGTCAGGTAAAGACTTGATACTAAATTTAGCTTTATGTATTAATCTACTGTCTAGGAAGTACAAATACCGGACGCCATTGTTCAAACATGTCGCTGTCAAACCACATTTGTATGTGGAATATAGGTCTACCACATGTTGGAAGAAACTAAACGCAAGAACACAAACCCAAGCTTTTTCAAATGCTCGCTTTCTCTTTCAAACACACACACCCGATTTTAAACAAATACACACACATGCAAGCTTTACTTCAAGAGTGTTTCCATGTTTGTCTGCGCATTGGAATGTGTTCCAGTTGTGCACTCATTGGTTGACGTGCACGTCTTAGAGATCGACGAATAAACGTCTTTCTCAGCAACAGTTTGCGCCTGAACCGCGGTAATCAATGGCCTTCGCTTGGCCTTTGCAAGACTAGGCATTTGCCTTTTGAAACTAAGGATAACTGTTCAAGTACCAGCTTTTTCAGTGCTCATGCACTCTGCTACAAGTACCAAATGAGCTCAGTGACGGAATTTAGTCTGAAACGCGTTGGTACATTTCCGTTTTCAATGTATCACGGATCATGTTTCAACGCCAACGAGCACATTTTACTTTGCTTTGGTGCTGCGACTGTCATGCAGAATGAAATGTTCTATGTTTTTGGCGGATTTTTCTGGACATGGCGGGACAACACACCTATGTCAACAATTTCCAAATACAATCCCGACAACGATAAGTGGACAAAGATTGGCAATCTCAATACGGCACGACAAATGCACGATGTTATGCTTAATCAAGGCGCACTTTTGATTATTGGCGATGGCCCGACCGAGAAGTGTGAGTTGGAGAGCAACTTGATGTCATGTTTGAATCAAGAGCCAGTTGTTCCAAGATATGGTTGAGTACAGTTTTTAGGTTTCTTTATTTGTTTCCGCACTTATTCAATCAACTTATACTTATTATGTGAACTTGTTTCACGTTGACTCTTATTACTGTCAAAAATAATAACGTTGAAAGTCAATACAAGAACTTAGATATCTTGTTACGCTGACCTTGTTTACGAACACATTGTAATAAAAAGTTTCAACAATGAAGTTTAAGTTTTTTTGTGCTGTGTCAGACAACGCCCCGAAAATATACATACACACTCGTAGAGTAGAGTAGAGTAGAGAGAGGAAGAGAAAGAAGACGTTCATCCGAAATCTATACTAAAAGTGTAGAAAGGAGAGAGAGAAAAAAAGAACAAAAAAAAGCAATGAGATGAAATAATGAGCAATGATAATGAGATCAAAGATAAGTTAGCTTCGTTAGGCGGATCATTGGACGATTTGATCAAGGATGTCCAAAATAATCAACAATTTCGATTGTGGGTGAGTTTTTTTAGCTCAGAAGCTAATCAGCTTAATTAATCAAAATCAAGTTGATTGTAATTGCGATAACGGCCCTGTTGATTATCATTGCATTGGTGTGGATCTTCACCCAAGTCTTTCTATGCAACAAGTCTTCGCTGTGTTGT
>SCLD01096712.1:0-11396 GCA_004367895.1 Oikopleura longicauda | reverse complement strand
TCGATGTCGACCAAAAAAATTCTAACTTCGATTTTTGAGGTTCTCGTGGTCGATTTACTTGGTTCCGTGATTTTTAGCTAAATTGGCTGGTCCTAGGGTCACATACTAGTCTCAGGGTCACACCCTAGTGATATTTGTCCAGGTAATGATAAAACGCAGCCAAAGCGCACAAATTCTCAACTATGAGGATTATCTGGTGCGGACGAAGCGTCTGCTGCTTCGTGAGCATTTCTAGGTAAATCATTTCGAGTCCGACTAAGTTATTTAATGTCAAAGTCAACATGAAATCCTTCCTGCTGAATGAACGTTTAGAAGCGCTTGGAAACAAAGTCACCGAGAAAAAGGTAAAATTCATCATTGAAAAACATAACCAGTACAACTTTAAAGTCACACTTTGTACGCACATCAGTGATTATTCGCAATTTGTCGGGTACAGTCACTACTGAAGAAATCGCCGCCTTTCTAACTGCCGACAAAACCTCGTCATTCGAGCACACTTCACTGTCAAAAACAAACAAAACTGGAATGGTTAGTAGAAATCAACACTTTTGTTACGTTTCTGAGTTACAACTCAGATAATATTCGCCGATCGCAACGAGGCAATCGATCTCCAGAGCAAACTGGGTCAGCTGATGCCACAATTAGAGGTACGAATTAAGTCTGAGCCATCAGTGGCGCGACAAGGCCAGCATGCTCCAGAAAATAACGCATCACAAGTAGAGTAAACACAAGAGTTTACATTTAATTTTTGACAACAAAATAAATAAATTGAACACACACAGTACCTGTTCATGATACTTCAATAATCGCCATTGATCCAAATGGGCCAGATAGTCTTGTTTGAAGTTTGACATGAAGTTGTTTGGCCAGACGCGTAGCTGATCCTCGCAACACGTCACATGCGAATCACTGGCGAATCAATCGTTTGATTGTGCCGAGTTGCTGATTGCGACATTGAACAAGCAAGGAGTGAAGACAATTGTCGGCGATGATGAGCACCACTCGGCATTGGGTTTGGCCTTGCAACACAATAAGCATACTTTGGCTGAGTCCATACTCGAACTGGGCGGGAACATTGACCAAGTGGTGAATGGGGACACGTTGCTGATTGGTGCAATTGAGCAAAAGTCAGAAGGGGCTCCATGAGGGGCTCATGAGGGGCTCCATGAGGGGCTCAAGACGGGAATGTTGCACTGTGGTTATCACTCAAACACGAGTTATTTCACATTGCCGAGACGCTCGTTGCCCAGGGCGCCGATGTTGACAATTGGTCGTCAACGGGCCGGACACTGCTGCATCGATGTCTCAAAGAACGTAATGAGTTGGGTGCCGTCTTATTCATTACTAATGGCGCTAATATCCACGAGGCACCGCGCAGTAGTGATAATAGTGATCTTACTATTAATGATGAGGACGATGATGACACGCCAAAGAGTCTCGACCAAATCCTGGCCGAAGCCGAGAGAGAGGGAAATGCACACGATGAAGAAAATCCGTTTGGCGGATCGGAAGCTGACGAAGAAGAAGGATTGGGTAAGGCATTCCAGTTAATTTGGGGTTGGGAAAAGCGAGAAAGGGGCAAGAGTTTTGTTGTAGCCCTTTGTTACAAGTTGTCGCATACTCACCGTCGCCGTTGTCCTCGTCTCAATGGCGACATTAACAGTGGGCGAGTTCAAATCGGCTGATATCTTCGTCGCGCAACAGTTCATTGTTGACTTGAACTGGAATTTTGGCCTGTTGTTCTGGGCCGTTTGCTTACTCAAAGAAGCAACGGTTTCAGTCGAACGGTTTGAAGAGTTGATTTTGGCGGATGAAAAAGATGACGAAGGAGATGTCAAGAAGGAGAAAAATGACGCAACAGATATTGTTGTCAAAGGGCTCAATGCCAAATGGCCAAAAAATGAGCAACCAATACTAAAGAATGTCAATGTGTCGATTAAACCTGGCACGCTGATTGCACTTGTCGGCCGGGTTGGCTCGAGCAAGTCGTCCTTCCTGTCAATGTTACTAAACGAGCTCGAGCGCGAGGGTGAAGTTAAATGTACCACCAATGTCGCTTATGTGCCGCAAGAAGCCTGGATATTTGGTGGGACCATTCGCGAGAACATCCTCGTTGGACGGAGCTTCAACTCCGAGAAGTACGATCGTGTGATTGAGGCAGCGTCGTTACTCGCTGACTTTGCCAATTTCAAGAACAACGATCAGGAGTTGGTCGGCGAAAAGGGAGTCACGCTGAGTGGGGGGTCAACGTGCACGGATTAACTTGGCACGTGCTTTATATACCGACGCTGACTTGTACTTGCTCGATGATCCATTGGCGGCGGTTAACACGAAAGTGGTGAATGATTTGTATGAAAATGCTATTACAAAGTATCTGGCGGGTAAAACACGAATACTGGTCACACACCATGTCAATCTACTCACTAATGCCGATCAAATCATTTGTCTCGATGCAAACAGTGGCTCGATTTCATTTGCTGGAACCTATGAACAGATGAAGACAACTAGTGATCCGTTTCTGCCGAGTTTAGTCGCCAAGAATGACGAAACGGGCAAAAGTGAAGGGGAGACAAAGTCGAAATTAATTGCCAAGGATGTCATGCAAGCCGAGCAGACCGAGTTCCTGGTCGAGGAAAAGAAGAAAATCGGCGTATTAGGCTGGCAATACTTTGTCGACTATTTTCTCTTGTGTGGCTCGAAGATGCGCGTATTTGGCTGGATTGAGCTGGTCATGGCAACGATTGCGTCAACCGTGATGACCGAGCTACAATTGGCGCATGTTGGCAACAAGGGCGAAGAGCTTGCCGATTCATGCAGCAGTACGACCGATGAAAATGGTTGTGAGGGCTCAATGTACGATGAGGATGAGTTCATGGTCGTTTGATGCCCGTTCCATGTGTTGTTAATCACCAATTGAACGTCGTAAATGACACTCAGAGACAGACAGTACTTACTGTCGCGATTGATCCTTGCCTGAGTGATGGCTTCCTTGTGTGGTTTTGTATTGATTGAATAATCACGTTTTGTCTCACCCTCCAAACCAATCATACAGCCATCATTGCCACGGATCGGGGTGACAAAGACGACACAAGTGATTTCATCGGGTGCAACGTTGAATTGTGTCCCCTGTCCGAATAAATGCGTTTGTGGAGGTCACTGTCAAGCTCTTCAAGACAGAATTGACTTCCCGAGCCATACAACAGTTTGCCTCGATTCAGCGCCCACTGAGTGGGACAATGTGAGCTGACGACGCGTCTCAAGGTGAGTGCCTCGGCACCCTGATGTGGTTGTGATATTTGTCCAGGTAATGATGGCACAGGTAATGGTGGCACGGGTGAAACGGTATAAACCGAGAATTAGGGAGCGAATTAAAACGCAGCCAAAGCGCACAAATTCTCAACTATGAGGATTATCTGGTGCGGACGAAGCGTCTGCTGCTTCGTGAGCGATTTCTAGGTAAATCATTTCGAGTCCGACTAATTTATTTAATGTCAAAGTCACCATGAAATCCTTTCTGCTGAATGAACGTTTGGAAGCGCTTGGAAACAAAGTCACCGAGAAAAAGGTATAATTCATCATTGAAAAACATAACCAGTACAACTTTAAAGTCACACTTTGTACGCACATCAGTGATTACATTTTTTTTTGTTTTTGTTTTCTCTTTTTGCGATCTTGCCAAACTAAACAATGTGATTTACCAAGTGTGACGATAGTTCAACAGTCAAAACCAGTCGTCAGTTTCATGCATCACTAGCCACATTTCGTGTAGCCACATCTCGTGTAGACAGTGATTTATTAGTAAAAGAGCAAATTGCCAAGCATAAATGCCTAATTACAAGTCATCCTTGATTTTCACGCTTTATCAATCGTTCGTGTTTCGAGCCGCGCTATAACCTGATCGATTTTACTGTTCAAAACGTCATTTTCATTCTCTGGTCTCCATGTCGACGGTCGCCGATCGAACAGTTTCAGCGAGTGATGCCTTGTTACCGGCTGTTCAACATGAAATGTTTTATTCTTAGACGAAAGTGACAAAACCTGTACTTGAACGGCGTTGATCATATCCGCCTTTTTGTTCAAATCATCCGGCATAAGACGTCCCTTCACCAATCGATTCACTTTTAGCTGGGTAAAAATACGCTCGCTAAACTTTCGATGACTCTCCAATGCATGCACTTTGTGAAAGTTTTGCACAATTGCCGGTAATGGTAGTGACAGGCAAATGATGCCCGCGATGGAGGCAATGCAGCCAATGACTGAAATATTGATTTTATCGATCAAGCACTTTTTTTATAACATATTCTAAACTTTATAATGAAATAATAAGAATGATGATAAACTCACACTTGCCCCAGCCCGTTCGCGGTACAATATCGCCATAACCAATTGTTGATATGGTAATAAATGACCACCAGATTGAACTTGGAATTGAGACAAACTCTGAGGTCGGATCGCCTTCGCCCTCGGCAAAGTAGATGCTGGTGGCGACGATAACGGAGAAGACGGTTAATATCGTAAACATAAAGAATAATTGTTGACCCGAGCGCATTATGGTCAGGCCGACCAAACGCAGTGAATCATTGTGACGGCCCATTTTGATCACGCGCGCCAGTTTGAACGCGCGTAGTATACGCAATGATAGATCATTGACGGTGGATGATGTGGTCGACGATGAAAGGAGAAACGGCTTTTTTAGGGTTTTCTTGAAAAGTAAGTTTTCAAATTTCAAAAAAATAACAAAAACCCTGCGCATAACACTGAGCACATCGCATACAAAATGTATGTTGCATAGTTCAGTCAACGTGTTCACATTTGCCAGCAACGCTGTATTATTCAAGATTTAAACATTGCGACATTGGTAAGCTTGGATTTAATAAGGAGCTTTGCTTTTTTGAACTCATGAATGCCTAAAACCACTTCGAGAATGAAAAAGAGATTGGCATAGAATTCGGTTGAGTCGAAGATTCGCGCAAAATAGCAACATGACTGTACCGTTTCAAGGGTCATTGAGATTATTGTGAATGATGCTTTGTTTCCCGAGTTTTGATCGTAGTCAATTTCCAACTGGGCAAATCTCACTTGAGACTTCATTTCTCTGGAATCAGGGATGAACTCTAATGGAACGTGTATACAAAAGTAGTAACATAAAGTAAAGTATTAGCATATACATCTTCCATTCGAATTCACTCTAGTTTAAGAGATAAAACAAGGTTTCCTACAACTGACGATGCATAGCCAAAGAAACGCGCCCCCATGCCAGACTCGTCATTCTTCAAAAAACGCGCAACTTTGTTCGATAGCTCGGGGAGAAGGATAAACTCTGCTTTCACTTCGCTTGCCGCGGCAAATTTGACCGCACGTTTTTTGCGATAGCGATCGAGCCCGAAGAAGATGAGCTCTTCGATGAAAATGTCATTGTCGACGAAGCGCGGTTTCCACACGAAGCGACCGTTTGACTGGTAGAACAGGAGTACACTTTCAAATGCTTTGTATTTGGGTGATTAGTTTTTAATTCTAAGTTGATGATAATAAATGAATAATGTCCGTCAATGGCAAATGTCAATCACCGGGAGCCTTGCCGATTACGGTCAAAGTAAACCGTTCCATTCTCCTCGTACTCACCCCGACGATCCACATCACCAAGTAGAGTATCGGGAAAACGGGCCAATGTGTCGACGTACGTCTCAAAAGTTTTGCCCGATATGTCAATGGTTACTTTTTGTTTGCCACTCTTCTTCTCCTTGAGTAGAGTTTGAGATGGTTCGTAGGTCTCGTATAGCGTCTGGCTTTTGGTTGGTTCATACTCGAAACTGCTCCCAATAACAAGCGGCATTGCCTGTCTGTCTTCTAGTTTCTCTCGCTCCCAAACAACAACCTAACACACAACTAACTGACGACTCGGAAAATGCGACACAACAATTGACTCGATAATTGGCCAGAACGGGCTGAACTCGGCTTGACTCGAAACATGTTTTCCATGTGGCTGCGTCTATTGTGTTGTAAAAATGAGAAATTTATGTTATTATGGTATTATCATTGGGCGAAATAATTGAAATAAACGCATATAACAGTCAGCATGACAAAGGGTACATGTAGAGTGGCTCGACTTGTCTCGAAAGGGCAGACCCAGGGCTGGGTGTTTGGCGCACGCGCTTGACAACAGGCGAACAATGGTGATGCGCAGTCTATCAACACGTTTGAATGAGCGTTATTTAAAGGGGCAATTACTATACCTTGAACCGTGACACACCCAGCGTCGACAATGGGCCCATCCGTGGTCAGGCGGCGACTGTAGCACTGGGCGCTTGGTTGATTGTTGTTGGCATTGAGCGGGCAAGTGATGCCTTGAATGTTTTGAAGGGGCCGAGTTGTACATGCGGCGTTTTGACATTGCCAACACGTCTGCGCCTGGCCGTGACATAAGCTACAAATTCAAACAATTTATAATCAAACGTACTACAGCCAGCACAATGACCACAACCTTATTACTAGAAACAATATCATTTTTCTCGACTCCGTTCTCAGACTATAACAGAACATTATGCCAAATGTCAGTCTCGTTTAACTACAAACAATACACGGCTTTACAGTCAATATCAAGTAGTTCTGTACACTAACACACCCATAACCCCTTCAAACGAGACGAGACTGTTCACGTATTCACGATCGTACATTCAAACCGGCTATCTTCTGATCATTTTTGCAGTAAACCTGGAAAGGTAAAACATTTTCTTGGAACATATAATTCGAACATGTATGATTGATCTAAACTTTTTTGCGTCGAACTTTGTCTCAGTTCTCGATACCCAGAAAAGCTGGAGTTTTGTCTAAGCTGTTTTGACTGTAATTGTGTAAGTAGACTGATTTCTGACGGTACTCAGATTCTCAAGGTTTAGATAAACGGATTATTAATTATAATCAATAAACCTAGATTTTTTCTACGGCGGAAGATTTGAGTAACACCAGAGTCCATTCTTAAACGTTTCGACTGTAAATGACCATGGCTTCCGTCGTTCTATTTCTAAACATTCGCATCTACGTGTTAGAAGTTTCCATTAGCGAAATTTTGTCGTGTCTTCGACAATATCTTCTCATTTGACTCTTCTTTTTGTTTGGCCGTAATTCAATTACTGACTAAAAAAAGAGAAAATGTCGGGTATTATGTCGATTGTGACGGTGGTGGTGCTCGTCTTTGTAGGCTGGCCCGTTGCTTTCTTTGCCTCATCCTTATATATTATCTGTTCACCATTTGGTGAGTTCTATAAGCAAAAACGGAACAAAGGGGAAATTGGATTTGAAGCGGGACAATTATACGTGTTACCTAATTTTCAGCCGTTTGCATCGGTGGCGACGCGTGCGGGAGTGTACTGTCGTTCCTACAAAAACTCATTCACTGGCCCCATCGGTGAGTCGTCGCTAAAAGTTTCGATCACAAATAGCGCTGCGCTTCTAAATTAGACTGGGCGTTTCGGTCGTCACCGACGATTCCAAATTTGGATGTGGCGAAAGTGGCGATAGTGTTTGAAGCCGCAACTACTACAATTTATTAGAGAATCCAACTTGTGCTTACTACTGACAATTTTTCTGTTAATATGTGTGTGTGTATAACGTTCACCATTTTTACGGGTGTTTGATGCATTTCGTTCGTCTGCTTGCAAAATAAACGTAAATGTCGCTTCAGGAACTGACAAACAACGAGTTCTAAGTTGCGACAAGAATGAACTTGTACGCGAGGGTGATGGTGATAGTGGTGGTGGCGCCAATCAAAGCGGCATTTAAATCTGTAAAGTGTGTCTGCTGACTCGCTTTCAGCAGCTGCTCATTTACGGATTAGCCCAGTCAACGGAAAGACAATTAACATATGCATACATGCATTTGGCCGAGTATTTTGGCATTGTTTTCTGACCACGTTTTAATTTGTGCTTTTTTCAATACATTTAGAAGTTCAACCAGAATTTGAAAAAGTCCGTTTCAGACGATTTATTTACAGGGACTACAGATGAATAACGGAATTGGTAACGTGTAGCCTATTCTTCCTCAATCAACATCCGTGATTCGCGCAAATCGGATCTAACTTTGTTTCATTCAAGGAGCAGCAAAACGAGTGGATTCATTTTTGCGAGTCAAACTTGACCATTGGTGGATGTTGTTACTGATGATGTTAAATGTTAAATTTCCAATGAATTTGAAGTGAATCTTTGGTTTGGCCTTACTTGAACTTATACTGTATCAATTGATAGTGTTTTCATTAGTGAGTACCCGCGCCTAGGCCCTAGGGGTCAACTTGGACCATGAAAGTAAAACGTCTAATTTAATGTTTGCGCATATTTGACGACTAGGTAAACATTCCTTAATAAAATAGAATTTCAGCGATCAATAAGTTTATTCTCGGTCAACGTGAACGTACCGAGTGGGGAGTGTTTGTGTGTGGTGGTGGCGGTGGTGATGGTGCTTCATGGCTCGGGGATCAGACTCTATCGTAATCAACAAGGGTTTACACCATCTAAGATAGCGTCAAATTGAAAGAAAAAACGTTTTCTAAAAAAATGATATTGATAACAAAGGGTCAACCCTGTCTAAAACTAAATTAAGACGTTGTTAGTAAGTTCACTGACGACCATACATACACTCTGAGTGGTGATCATATCGCCGATGCGCGCTCCGTTCAATGGTGGCGCCACTATTGATCAGGTCCGCCCGCCATCACCACCACCATCACTTCAACACCACCATCGCCCCCTCTCCTCACTCTAGCCTGGCTATCTGCATCATTCAGATTAACTGCGAAGTTCACTAAGACAGTTTAGAGATATTTTGTCGCTGCAACAACACCAACAACACCGTCAACATCGAAACATAAGAGATGAAACTCTCCAACAACATACTGATGACAACAGTAATGGCCGCGCAAAACTGTGATTTGAGCGGCTACTGCGCCAGTCTAAATCTATTTGGATGCATTGTCAAAAGGAATGTGTTTAAACCGCTAATTTAACGATGAACCCCCATAATGAACCCTCAATATCGTGGTTTGGTTATTTTATTTAGCCGAAAATGTATAAGCTAACAAATCCGCGTCATTTAGAGTTTACATGTGTAAATCCAAAAAAGTTTGGCACTTTTTTGCTCATTTTGGGCTCGTTGAAACTGCTTACCGTTTAATCCCCTGGCGGGATTACAGTTCTGATTTCGTCTTTTCGGGATCGGGCAGCAGCACTGCGCTGCGCTGGTGTGGGGTCGTGAAAAGTTCACTTTTTGTTCCACCAGTTCGTGAACGCTAAGTTTTGAAATTGTATCCCGGTGGAGATAGGTCAGGGGATTTTCGAACTAGCCAGTTTAGATTCCGATTCCCTAGTTGGCTCCTGTAGAACGTGAGCTAGCCGCTAGATAGACAGATTTTAACACACCAGAAACAGGGATCAGCTCGATTTCCCGGGCGACGATGGCTCGGTTGTGTTTGACGGCGCCAAATGCCGCCGTGCCGTTTGCCGGAGGACGCAGGAACGCGTGTACAATGTCACGTGCAACGACGGGGTGTTCAGGCAATTGTAATTTCGTCTGTTGTTAGTAGTTAATAGGTTCTTTCGGCACGTGACATGAATTGAGAGATCATTATGATGTGGCGCATGACATCATCACGTCATGTACCGAAATTGTAAGGCCAGACAATGGATTAACTATTTATCTTTTCATTTTGACGAAATTCTGGGTCACAGTCCATCATTAGATACGTTCTGTCAACAAGACAAGATCAAGCCCATTGAGGGCAGCGGTGCTGGTGTTGGTGAGCGGAACAAGAAGCTACATGGAGTAACAAACGATCAAACAGCTCAAAAAGTGCCCGATCACTATCCAGGTAATCACGTGAGAGAAAAACTACTACTACTATTGTTGTCCATCGGTATTTGGATTGAATTAACCAAATGTGTCCCCCTCGACGCGAGAAAATGAGCTTAACTTGTATATTCCGCTGCTTTCAGAACGACTGATCGTGTTTGGCTCATATACACCCGGTAAATTGGACACAGACTCATTCAAGGGCATGGGCAATTATGGCATCTATCAGGGCGATGATATACAAGTCAAGTACACTGACAGGAAATGAATCACAAGTGTTGCTACTAGCGTACGTTTAATCGCAGAGAGTTAGAACAGAAATAAAGTGACTCTAACCAAAAGTAAACCTGTTTACCGACACGAGACCGATCCGGAGCTGTTCCTATCCTTTAGTCGACTTACAAACGAATGGCGCATCACAACACAGGGCTCAATTGCTCAGCAAAGCTCGTTTTGTACATTCAAAGAGACAAATGGCATCCTCCATGATCCGGCCAAGTTCACCGCCACTACAATTCGCAGCTGTTTTATTGGCACCGACTGGGTCGACACTGATTTGGTGATTATGGCGGCGCCTGAAAACGGGCTCAAAGTTCAGCGGCGTGGATGCGATGGCAACAATAGCAGTGGACAGTTGCGTGCAGTGATTCAGGGCATAGACTGGCAGTATGATGTCAATTTGAATGAGTCTAGTCAGCAAGACGAGTTTGCCAATTTTGGCCATACATTTGACGAGATTATTTCGGTCGACACTGTCACCACCAGTGACAGTGCATTTTGTTTGTCCGAACTCACCATTTCCACGTCAGAACATGCGATCAATTTGATCTTGACACAGCCGAAAGGCGAGATTAAGCCGACGAAAAAGTCGGGCAACTGGCCCCAACTCTGGTGGGATGGCAGTACGTTTGGAAAGGGCGAAGATGAAGTTACGTTTGATCGACAATTTATCCTGCCGAAATCAGTTAAAGTCTTGCAGCCAAGCAAGGAAATTGGTTTGATGGGGAAACAGGTGGGTGTTTTTCTTTCACAACTACAACTACCGTGAGTCAAGGCAAATGGGGACACAATTGGTCGTCTATCGCCGGTACTCCACTGTGACATTGGCGAACTTGAGGAAAAGTACGGTCTACACTTTAGGTCTGATAGCGGGTTCAAATTAAGCCACTTAGCGCGAACACGTCAGTTATTTAAGTATAAACACAGAATACTGCTTACTTTTGACTGAAACACTCAACAAAATAATTTGAACCTGAAAAGCAAATGTCGCGTTGACAACAGCAAACGACCGACTGGCTCCTCTACCAATCAGGCACGCTTCAAGAACAAAATCGCAGCTGGGTCAACGTGCCAGATGAAATGCGCCAGTTACCCAAAAGCCCCATTTCGCCACAAGAAAATGGAATGCCGATGTACCAGTTCCTTCCGTTCGATGAACATCTTCTCGTCACTGATGGCATTGGCCAGCTCGCCACTTGACCTACTCTTTTCAAAGTGTCACTGGTACAATGGAAGCAACAAAAAATCGCAAACCCCAGTGATGCCAATCAATGGTAAGT
>SCLD01096701.1:0-33259 GCA_004367895.1 Oikopleura longicauda | reverse complement strand
CCATTTCAGAGTCGTTGTATGTCGGACCCGACGTTTTTCAAAAATAAAATGACTTGGGTATAAACTACCCTTAAACCGAAATATGTAAGCATATATCGGTCCATATTAAAATATGATATATTGACCAATATATGTAATTTTTCAAAAATAATATTTTGACCGATATATGTCAAAAATTTTCATTTTTCGATCGATATATGAAACTTTTTTGGACAAATATGACCCCAGAAATTCATATATCGACCAAAATATAATTTTCGGAAAATTAAATACATCGCTCAAAATTAGCCTATCATATTTCGGTCAATATATCATTTTTGAACATGGACCGATATATTATATAGCTGCATATTCCGATCATATATGTGTTCATATATCGGGCGTTATAAGACCATTTCATATATCGTTTAATATAAGCCTACTTCGCTTAACTCCTACTTCGCTGAATGAAAGTAAAATAGAAGTATGAAAAGGGAAAAATCTTTGTCACTGGGGAGTTAAATCATATCAATATTACATAAGCTCCGTCAATAGATCAAATTTGACGGCTCGAAAAGGAAAAATAAGGGAAATGTGTCATACTTGATCTATTGACGGACCTTATAATACAAATGATATAATACCTTCGAAAATATAGTAAAAACGTTATTGGTTTTATCCGTAATGAGGATATCACAGGAGTACAACAATCGACTTGGTTTAAAAACCATCCAAAAAGTTAAATACGGTGATTTTGTTCTAGC
This sequence comes from Oikopleura longicauda, assembly GCA_004367895.1. Lineage (NCBI taxonomy): Eukaryota > Metazoa > Chordata > Appendicularia > Copelata > Oikopleuridae > Oikopleura > Oikopleura longicauda. The sequence goes on along the minus strand of SCLD01096701.1, from coordinate 32,516 downwards.
TTGGTTCTTCACTTTACCTGAGATCATCTTTGTCAATGAATCCATCTCGATTGGCATCAATCATCCCAAAAGCCTCTTTGTACTCCTGAATCTTGTCTTGAGGATTTACAATTATGAAATTAGCCACTTGATCCTGACTGACCCCAATCGACCTTATAATTAATATTATTGTCAGTTCACATTTTCTACATTTCTGAACCCTCTCCTGTTGCTGTTCAAACATTGAAAATACATTTGATGATGATTTCCCCTTTTTGCCACTCTTTTTACCTTTCATACTTTCTAAAAAAATGTAAAAATATCTCCCCGGTTGGCTCTAGATTATTTTGGCACTCCGTGGGATCACGGATTAATTGAACTCAATAATAGTGCAGTCTAAACAAAAACAAATTCATCACGCTAAATCTCTACCCTTAATGAACCCCAGAAAATGCCGCTCTTGACTATATTCACGTTTGCAACTAACTCTTAGTGATACTGATTAGGAAGACTACTGAATCCCTGGTCTATATTCGGCTCTTATCAACAATCTTTAAATGGCCAAAACCATATCAGAGTGCCCTGGCAATGACGAACAGAAGTGATAACATGGCTGCAATTGATGGCCACAATAGATTTCTATTTATAATGCGGCGATTTTCAAACTAGCAGACTTACCAGCCTTCAAGATACTTGATTCAAATGATTTTCCGATGGTCTAAAAATTAAGGAAATTTTCAGGATTCGTCTATCAGACAGAATTTAAAGAAACTTTTTTAATAACGTGGATATTTAATGAACTGTTTGTGACTTGTACCGTCAAGTGTCCGAATCAGTTGAAATATACGGTGGATATATTTGGCTGGAATATGTTTGGCTGGAATTCTAAGGTCAACTTTCGTGCGTTTGTTACGTTAATTTATTTTATATGATATAAAGTATACCATATACTTATATGGTTATAGGTTGAGTCTAGATTTGAGTCTTGTTGATCCAAGTGGTTTTCAGGCCCAACATTCTCATAAAAGAAATCATGTAACACGAAGCGCAAAAGCTGTCCCACGTCTAATTTATGTCACGATCATCCCCAAATGATTGAGCATTAGCTCTCATATTCGCACCAAACTAACGTCGTTGGAGTTCACCTTGCTACTTCTGATTGACATTTCGTAGAATTCTATTCATTCGGTGCATTAATCGAATTTCACTTACTATTCATAATTAATGGAATTTCGATTTCATATCTAAGAGGCTGGATAGTTATGGCGTTATTGGCCTTGAATTCAACTCTAAGTCATTTAAAATTCCAGGATTTTTTTTCGATCATAAATTTTACGTAACCATAACTATTATTAAACGTTGCAAATATTTAACCTTATTTAGGTTTATCATCTTGTCATTTCTCATTGATGAGAAAATCCATTTCATTTGTTTCTTCAGTTCAATTAAATAAGGAAGTCCTGTCAATCGAAAAAAGCCCCTTGTCACTCGTAAATTTCCCCTATGGCTGCAGTTTATCGATGGACGATTTTCCGATTAGATCCCAAATCTGTCCATTAGAACAACGATTTAATAAGGGTTCGTAGTTTGTCTTGAAAACTCGTATGTATGGCAAAAATGAACATTTTTCAATCATTTATCAACACATCAAATCGGAAAATTTAACCAGCCTTTTCACAAATTGTTTGAGGCATGTGACTGGAAGTTCCAGTCACTGGAACATGTTTCCAAGACATTTTTCATGCGTCATCATGAGTTGCGACAAGACTCATGTCAAGAAATCCTAAAAATGCAAATTTGGAAACAAATTCCCACAAATTGTTATTCTGTCCGAAGGGTATTAGTTCTTCGAAATTTTTGTAATAAATGCCCCATTTGCCCACTCAAACTTTATTCTATTTTACAAATTACAGGCATACTAAAAATGGACAAAGTTTCATCCGCCACTGTACTTAACACGAATAAACTTTCGTCATATTTCATGAATTGAGAGTCTCAATTTGAGACGGTGATTTGTAGGACGCACGTGGGAGTGGCTCTACAAAAAGGACAAACTAGTAAGACAAGTGAGTGCACCTGGCCCTCGCTAGGACAAATGATCGAACGCACCGATCAGATCCGATCATTAACCGATTATGAATGAGCAACCAGGGAAATGAAAACCAAATAGCAAATTGAGTTACTCAAACAGTTCTAGATCTATACACACGTTGAACTAATCAACTTAATGCTCGAAAATTCATGATTCATCACGTGAATTCATACAAATGTTCAATGCTATGTGAATAATTGAAAAATATTTAGTGTTAATAAATTACCAGTTCTTGATAGTCTCTTAAAATTTGACTTTACAGGATCAAATTGAGAAATGGTCATGGAAAACATGCTAGATCTTGAGTACCAAACTCTATATTCCCTTGATTAACATTTCCCGCAGCTTGCTAAATTATGCCTTCCTACCAGAACGTCGTAATTAAGTCGGCGGCCGTGTTGATTCCGTGCAATTTTTTCTAAAAATTCTAAATTTTAAAGGTTGATTGTGGTTTATCACGGTTCTTTAATGATTTCACATTGGTTGGGACAGGCGAAGGCACTGGCTCGAAAGGGGCCTTTTACCTGGACAAAAACCATTTTCATAGATTTAGAAATCGCGATTTTCGATTCTAGTAGGCCTACACATTGGTTAATTTTCAATCCTGAGATGACCCTTCACAAGGCCGCTTGAGGTTCAAAAGCTTTGAAATAGATAGAATAACTTCACGTTGTCTCTAGATTTTTACTCATTATCCCATTTGTTCATGAATGTTTATCATCGAATATGACTTTTAGTTTGACTTATTCAGTTTTAACCTCAGCAATATCACGAGATCATTATTTCTGTGTGACTTTAGTGATTATTTTCGAATAACAAAACAGTTTTTATGAAATATATCATTTATTATCAGGAAACAGTCGATTGGAGTAATATTTTAGATATTGTTCTATTATACAGTTTTAAGTGGTTATTACATATTAAATATGATAATTGGGATTAAGCTATAAAAATCGTCTTACATACAACGCTTTTATTACGTAAACCAAGATATAACTTGTTCCGTAATCGATATGACGTCATTTCTTACGTATTCGATAATTATTGATGAATATTGCCTAGTAGCTATTGCGCAAGAGCTGCCGTTTAGTATAAAACTAGAATTATCTTTATTCAAGATTTTATCACGTGATTGGCGTTTGTTGTTTTACAATTGTTGCAAACCGCCCTGTTGGTCACGTGAGGGTCACATGATGTGATATAGTTGATTTTAAGGAATAAGAATTAAGAATTATATTTACAAAAATTACAAGAGTTTCATGTTAGAGCATGAAAACAGACTTTGAGACCGCTAAACTTTAAAGTTTAAAACAAAATAACGGCTCAGAATTGGGCATAAATTGGCAAAAATTTTATATTCGAGTCAAAAATTGGGTGTTTAGCAAAAGTATAGCTCCAAAGCAAAAGTTTATCAATATTTTTGAATTGCCCAAAAGGGTTTGGTCAGTTTTACTCCGAATCGAATGTCCTAGATTTCAGTATAGTACAGGATAGAATATGCCAGAATAAGATTTAATCAGCGGTGCTGATTCTGAAATAGTACCAGATAAGTACTCAACCAGTACCAAGTCCATGTTAATGCATACCATCAGCTAGTTTGGAATTGTTGCGTCTAAAAATTATCAACCCAACAGCATTAAGCAAAAGTAATGTTAGTGCACATACTCCTGCTATCAAGCCAATGATCAATTTATTTCCTAAACGTTTACATATTATCCATTTTTTATATAACTATGAATTAAATAATAAAATATTCAATAAATTACATATCATATGAAACATTCATATGTCTGATATATGTCATTTAGAATTATTACCTTGATGCTGATGAGTTTCAGCTTCGATAAAGTTCTCCTCTGATTCAAATCTTCGTACTGGTGAGCTGGTTGATATTGTCACAATTTCTTGGCCAGAAACATCCCTCTTCTTTCTACCACCTTTTACGATTTTAAAACCTAAATTTTACTCTTGGTAACATATCCAATGACTAAACTTGACCCAAAATGGCATTATATGTTAAAAATCATTCCTTGTTGACATGTTGGAATGCAATCAGCATCATTGAAACAGACTCTAATGTCACAATGTAACCAAACTTCTTCATAACCCACGAACTGGAAAACGGCTCCAGCCCATTTTGCCATTTTAGATTGGCCATTTTCGATTATTTGTAAAGTACCATCTAAAACACCATCGACACCACAACCATCTTCGATCAAAAAATGTTGCAAATCACCATGTGGATCTTTTTCTGGTGTAGCCCAACAATCCACTGTTGTAACACGGATTTTTGGATCCTAAATAATCATTTAAATTGTTTTAATATATGTCAAGAGTACTTGTTAAAAAAAAGATGATATGATCGAAAATGTGGTGGATGGCGAGCCCACCGTCCGATCAGCCACAAATAAACACGTGAGCAAACGTGAACATACGATGTGTTCGTTCACGTTTATTCGCAACGAGTAAAAGTGCATTCATCAGTTCCGGATTAAATTATCCCTGCTGGATTCTCGTATTATAATTATAATTAAATTAGCGTAAATTCCAAATCGTAATAATACTGTGCGAGATCTAGATTGAGATCTTACGAGGCCTCGCATCCTTTATTGATTATTTTCTAGAAATCTAAAAAAAAAAGTCTCGAAATATTTGTATCCGACATACGCCTAATATTATCATGTTTAGACAAATTTTTGGCATGTTAAAGTCAAAATTAAATCAGTCAAACATAAATTGTGTTCAAAATGTAAAATATAATCTATTTGTATCATGCTGCGCGCAACGACCAACAACTGGCACCGCGACTTGTCTACCGAGCGGCCCAACCCTGCTGATATGCGGCGGTATTAGCGTTGTACACGCCCCATTGTTTAGAGTATAAAAATACGGCCAAAAATAGTACTATCAAGGGTATTGGATGGCAAAAAGAATCAATAATTCCGATTTATGTATTTTTACCTGACTCTCGATTAGAGAAATTCCAACGTTCAGCATTTCTTCTTCCTTAATCTCTGGTGTTGAATTGTATGGGGTTTGGTATGAGTCATCTTCATACAGTTGCATAATGGCAGAAAATTCACCATGACCGGATACATTAAAAGTAAACACTTGCATATTTATCTGTGGTAAGAATGGATAATCAGCTGTAACTGTATAATCCAATGGGAAGGTACAGGATACAGACATGGATACTTTAGTTGTCTGTTTCTCGGTCAACTTTTTCAAATTTAACCAAAATTCAATCATAGCCCTAGTCGTCATTCTTCACTCGTAACGTTGTTATAACGCCAAAATTAAGATTAACATGACATATCTAAAGGTAAACTCATAGCCTAGGAGTTATAGGCTATTATGTTTTAGGCTTTTAGGCAATTTGTTATTGCGAAAAAGCCTATTTGTGATATAAATTGTATTTGTTTGCTAACTTGGATTCAAAACGTCGATTGTGCGTTCTGATTGAGAATATAAAAGTTAAATTACGGTGCCTGATTTCCGAAAATGATCCCATTAACCGGTTTGATTTGATTTTCTTCAGAATAAAGAGTTGAAAGTGAGTTGACGAATGTAACATGGGTATCGGTCAATTCTATTGAGGTTCCACACCCTAAAAGATCTGGAGCGATTTCCCATGAGTAATATTCTCCATTTTCAAAACGTTTGCATCCTGGATCTTCAAGGAAAAGAGCACCATATTTTTCTTCATATGCATCAATGAAAGCCTTTCGGACACGAACTGTCATATTATCAGGTTTACAAAAGGTCTCTAAATCGTCTTCATCCAAATTACCAATTATCATTTCCGTTTTTGTACTTTCTGATTCGAATCCAGATGGTTTGAACTGAAAAATTATTCAAAACTGCTAAAAAATCAGTCTCGAGCTGCGAACGGGGGTGATCATGTGATTGGTTATTTTGTGATATGAGCGACTTTAGTAAGGTTTATCTAGCTTTGGTTTGATCTAACATTGAAATTATTTTTACGATTCAATATCTTATCAGTTTTGTTATCACAGAGGTACCTTTCACAAACTGTTCGATTCACAACTGTATACATTGTGATCTATAATTTATAGGCCAAATAAGATTTGATTTGTATCTTACCGGCATAAACTGAACATCAGCCTGTGTGTATTGGTATGATGGGAAATCAGATTGAGTTGGATCTGGTGTAACATGTGGTGAGGCTGTTGAAAAAAATCTTCGCCCTTCAATACCAAACAAATCGTCAGCCCACATAGGACCTCCATAAAGTTCATCTGATGCATCAGATGAGACTTTTGTTTTCCCACCACTTGGCTCGACCAGGTCCTAAAATACAGTTTAGTTTTGCATTTTACGGTTTGAGTCATAGTCTCTGACTCATAGACAACATAACTTTGTTGTTGATTATTTTGAAACTATATTTAGGAATGCACAATGTACAGTGGGTTGTGGTATTTCCTTTCTATTTTGGATGATTACCTGTTCTAATGTTAACTCAGCATTATTAATACATTTTCCAGCATTGAATTCGTTAACCTCAGCACCAGTCAGGCCCTTGGACCAAATAGTATAATCGTCAACGGTTGCATCTAATTGGCCAATTTCACGTTCACAACGGCGACTGCATTCTGGATCGCGACCAATTTGAATTTTGCCACCACCATTGAGAGCTACAGAGCCGGATGGAGAATGAGAAGCAATTGAACGCCCGTTTACATAGAATGAAATCAGTTTCTCGGTAACGACTAGACAGATTTTTTGCTCTTCACCTTGAACAAACGTCTCAGATGGGGCAAACATGAGCTCTTCGTTAATCTTAATAATCAATTTAATACTGATTTAACTTTTAAATAGGATTAAGAATTCATTATGAAATAAATACGGTCAGTCAAACTGTAATCTTGCAATCGTCAAACCGATACACGTTACCTGAATTCGTAAATTTCCTCTTTGATCAGCTTGCATTGACATGACACTACCATCTTGTCTGTATGTTGTCAAAATACCGGACATTTTTCTTGTATCAAGTGTAAGTCCAAAACAAACTGAATATTCTTGTACAGCTGGCATTTTGCGACGAACGACAATGTAACCCGCTCGTTGAAATCTCCAATTGGTTCGGACGCAATGGTCATGAGCAGCAACACACACCTGACCGGGAATGGTCATCAAACCTTATGTAATGATTATTTTAGTCAAACTGATAGGCCTAGTAAGGATGTTCAAAACGATCCAACTTCATCGGAAGGGATCGATTTGTTTTATTTTATTACATTCAGACCAATCATATTATTACCTGGTTCAGCAACTTGTCTTGTAATATCCTGATAGTTGTCATCGCATGCACATCGATAAAGAATCTGTTCATCGATACATTGCGAATTTATTGAACAAACATTCTTTTTGGATTTACACTCGTTGACATCCGTATTGATGGGCTCCGAAAATGACTCGTTCGTGACACCCTCACCATTTGAATCCACTTTGTCCGGGGCAAAGGCCGTGTACAGATCGTTGAACGACGCAGATGATAAAACAGATGGCTGAGCGAAGATAGACACGGAGACAACTCCAAATTTCTAAAATATTGGATTGAATTTTTACTTAAATTGCATTATAATGAACTGAAGACTTAAGTATAAAGAAGTTTCTAACTAATCAATTTCGATTAAATGCTAGTGCTGCTTTTTGACATGAAATTGAACCAGGAATGAATATAGTTCTGATATCTTTATCTTGTTCACAACTTTGGCACGAGCAACAACGTCCGAGAAAGTCGCAAAACTCTTAATCGAAAAAATACAGCGCAACTGTTTAGTGAAAAGTAAGTTAACTCATAAACATTTTTTTTGCAATGTATAGAATAGTTAAGTTTATTTGAACCCGTATACGTAAGATGAAGAGATATTTTAAGAAATGTGATTCAAGTTTAAAATTGGTGGTTTTTGATTAACGCAAAATGATATCATGAAACATGTGTCGCAAAGGGTAATTTTCTGTCTACGTTAAATTGTTTATTTTACTCCAAAGAATATTATAACACGACTTTAATCGATATTCAGAAGTTGTTTTTTTAATTCCTCAAACCTTCAACTATCGAGAATCTGGTTTTATATAGTTATGATTCATAATTGACCCTGAACTTCCGGTTTAAGCCCAGTGGCCGGAAGTTTATCTATGAGTCTGTTATGGTTTTTTTTCTTTTGTCATTTTTCGTGAAACACGTGTTATTTTTCAACTTACATCGTCACCAATTGTTTCGATATCAGTGATGGCAATATCGACAGCAACAGAATCACCATGTTGTTCGTTGATGAAAGCTGCAAATTCGTCAAACTTAAAAATAATGTCACAAAAGGATCAAAATGTTGAAATCGCATTATTTTTAGGGTTACAGTATGATATTAGTTTTCGTCTAACCAACATGACATAGTATTTTTATTCACGTGTTCTGGTTTTATTGAGCTAAGCAGTCACCAGATGCTGATCCTTATTAAAAATACGGAGCACGAGAAGAGTAGTTCACGTTGGTCACGTGTCCTGCAACGATAGAACTGCAATCTCTAGGGCCTTGAGACTATCATTGTTCGAATGAGACAAGATTTTACCATGATTTTTACATGATTTACCTTGTCTAAAACATAGCGTTGCGAAATTATCTGTAATCTGATTTATAATTTATAGCGTGAACTAAACTCTGTATTATACTACTATCTCAATAACAGACTGTGCATAATTTATGTTATGTCACTGCTGTAATTTACCATGGTGGAGTCACTAAGTACCGTCCATTTACATCCAACGGATGTCTTATTTGCATAAAAAATGGTGAAAAAATTACCTCGTCTTGTGCTTCTTCAATTGTAACACCTTCATCAAGTGGAAATAATAATGTTTGAGTTGTATCAGCAAAAGTTTCAACTTGAGTGGCATGTTTGTCAGTGGTATAACCGTCAACCATCGTAGCAACTGTAATTTTGTAATTCTCACCTTCTTTCAAATTATCGACAATAACCTAAAAAAGACATTAGAAAAATGAGAATCTCGGTGTTTTTTATCACTGCATAAAAAGTCCTCCAAAAAATGAAAGTCCGACCTCTATCGAGCGGGTTCGTTTACCGATCCCCCTAAAATTTTGAATCATATGACTCCGAATAATTTGTTTTATATTATTTAAGAAGATTAAGAATTCTTTGCATTTAACCCTTTGCATGTTATAAAATAACAAACAAATTCATACACGTGGATAAGGCTTGTTTGTAAATTGTTATAACTTATAATTCCTTTATTTAAAGTATTTAAATTAATTCTGATTGCCGGAAGTTAAGCGGGACGAACTCACCTCTTTTTCATCAACAGTCATTGGGAAATCGTTGAGTTGACCATTTGAATCCATAACATTAACAACATATAGTGCATCATCATATGGTGATTCCCATTCGATTTTGAATTTTGAATCTGTTATATCACCAATTTGAACTGAGGTTGGTTTTTCTGGGAGGGGCAGGGTGACCTTGACGGATTTTGGTTTTGACTCGACATTATCAACGATTGCTTTAACAGTGAACGTATAAGTCTTGCCGGGCATAAGACCGTCAACAGCTGCTTGAGGGTCACGTGTTAAGAAGGGTGACTCGGGCCACGAATTCGCACTTGAAGGATTATATGCAACAACGAACAATGCTTCACCTTAATGTTTTGTTATCATAACAGGTTAACCAACTTTAAAAGAACTGACAGTCCCAAAAGGATAATCTCAGTGAGATCATCTGGAATGTTTAGCATTAATGATCATTATCATGTTCTTTTAATAATATCAAATAAGAAAACGTACCTGTTTCGTCATGATCCCATTTAAATGATGCCGCAGTGAAGTCTTTATCAACAATTTTTAGATTTTCAATTTCGTCCGGTCTTGTTATCACTTGTCCGACCATTGGATCCGAATGAACTCCATTTGAGATTGTTTCAATTTCGAAATTATACTCGGTACCAGGATCCAGATTTGAGAGTGTTATTGTTGAGTTAATACTGAGCTCTTTGAGTTTACGGGCATCCTGTTTGGTGGGATAGTACATAATTTGATACATTTGAGCTTCTCCATCTGGTGGTGTCCACTTAAATACTAAGTGTTAAAATATAGTCTTTTTTAAAAGGTCAAGATGACCAAAATATATAATAATATATGGTTTATATTATACGGAATGGTCACAAAAGGGACTTGTGTCTTACCGATAGGGTAACATTAACTGGATCTTGAGAGATGACAACCAAATCTCCAAGTGGCGCTTCGGGTAGTGTGATTATCGATCGTTCTGATGGACGGAAAGTGATCTTTTGTTATTAAAACATTACATTTAAAGCCATACTAAGAGCTGCGATTCAACCAAAACGGCTTAAAATTAACCGTTGTGTTGAAATAAAATCAAAGTAAATCTCACAGTATGACTTTTACCATCTAACAAACGTGAAATTTTGACGATTTTTAATTGATTAAAAAAATTGTTTTAATACAAATCTTAATAGACCATATGCAGTTGAATGCACTTTTACTCCATAACGTTTTCCTGGTTTCAAACCAACAATTTCTCTTTGTTTCTCTGTTGAAGATCTTGGCTGTTCAATAACACCATCAGGTGGGTTCATTTCCAAATAGAACCCGTCCAAATAACCTCGATGTTCTCGTTGCCAATCCAAAATGGCCGTTCGACTGCTCACTTCTACCGTTTCTATTTCTCCAGGAATTTCAGGTGCTGAAATATATTTTTAGAAGGTTCCAAATTTTTTTAGATAAGGACCTTAAATAGATTATTTGGCTACTGTTTAAGTCTAAAGATGTTTCTAGAGGTCAGAAAAAAACGGACCGCGATAAAAACTATGAGAACTTGTTATTCAATCAATTATGTAAGTTAGTTTAGAACAGGTTTCCGATCCGTATAAATTCAACGTTAGACTCTCGGTGGATACAGATTTGCTCGTTTAATTTAAGGGCAGAGGGTCATCGTCAATTTTTCTATTCCCATGACAGATTTTAAACAAATTCATTTAATTGCCCACAACCACGTGATTCAGGATGCTACAGTGTACAAAAAGTGTACTTACGAATTCGTGTTTCTAGAATCTGTGTTTCACCAGTTTCTCGACCAGAATTGGCTGAAATTGTGAAATTATAAGCTTCTCCAGGTACCAATCCAGTAACGACTCTTCTTGGTTGAGTTTGGTCTTCAACAACTTCCCCATTTTTCTGTAAAACTGGTGATTTAATATTGCCATGTGGTGGATAGACATCAATATTGTATCCATCAATGTTACCCTCTGGTGGGGTCCAATACAATACGCATCCATATGTTGGTAAGTCTCCGTCAGTAAGTGTTGGGTTCAAAAATTTTGAAGCACGGATTTCTTTTTTACGAGTTTTGAAATCATTTTTCAAGATATTCTACAATATGCTCTAGAACAGATCTAATTGATTCATCTGGGGTCAGCTGATATCAGCTTGGGTGCACCTTGATATATTATAACTCACTCAAAAAATCAATTATACAGTCTACAACCTGTAATAAACTTTTCTAATCCTACAATTCCGGCTCAAAACTTAAAACAATCCTGTAAGTTTTGGTGGTTTCGTATTGAATTCTAATGTTTCTGGTTCACGTCCTTCCTCTGTAACTCGAACGGAGTATTGTGCTCCAGGCGTTAAATCAACCAGTTCGTATTGTCCATTTTGACCGACATCAATAACGCCTCGACTTCTGGCATCCAAACGGTTCAAATTGATTTCAGCTTTGGAGTTGCCATCCCATGTGATCACAGCGGATGTCCCGCTGATTGATTCAATACTAACCTTGCCAGCCGCCAGGCCTGCAAAAGTGCCAAGGGCACTCAGGGCTTTTAAAAGCCTCATTTACCTTGTGTTAAAACCTATCTAGTACTTGAAAATTAAATTTGTACTCAAATGAAATAAGCAACAGTCAACTACGTAGTTGACATATTATTCTTTAAAATCGAAAAAAAAGAAAATCGATTGATATTTGAATAGTTCAGCAAGCAGTTGGATAATGAGCGTTCAGCGTTCTTAATTTTTGTTAATTTTTACCATCGAGGGGTTCAAACGTGGAAATTATAACGTGATCTACGTTTAGTACGATATTTAACCTGGTTGTTCTCGGGATTCGTTTCAGTTCTTTCGGATGACTCTTAGCCCATTTACAAAAAGTGGTCAATTTGAGCCAGATTTATAAAAATGAGGTCAACGATGGCCTAAAAATTGACTAAAAGAGTCCAACTCGAGAGCTAAGAGTGTTCTTACTTTCCTAAAGTAATTTGTTCGAAAATTGATCCGAAGATAAAACTTCGAATTTTATACAAAAACTATTTTTTACCTATAAAAATGTTAAAAATAATCTAAAAATACCCTCTCCCCTTAGACAAAACCTTGGAAAAGATCACACCAAAAAATACTCAAAAATCCCCCAAAAATGATATCGATATGATTTAGAATATACTTAATAACTGGTTGAAATATTGTTAGAAAAATCTATAAAATCGATTTATATAAAAAAATAGCCGATTTGATAGTCCGAACAGCTTTAAAACAATCTAAAATGGAAAAAATGTTGTTATTCCTGAATGAACATGAACGATGTTGAATCAGTGTGTGGAATGAAGATTGATTTCATCTGGTCCAGCAGAGCGAAATTGCTTCGATTTTCGAAATTCTTAAAATTCTTGTTATTCACGCTGTTTTTATGTTGGTCAAGTTAACCCAGATCCTTCGTTTGAAATCGTACAAACAAGTGTTTATACATTGTCAGAATATATACAAGAATCTATTTATGCAAACGATGTCTAAAATATTGAGAATAAAAATTTTGAGTGGAATTGTGATCACCCGGTGGTGACGGGATAGCAACTTGTTCATATCTTGAAAGGGGTGAACTTTGAAAGTCTCGACGGGGGACTGAACGCACCTGCCGAGTTCCAAAACAGAATGATAGGACCGATCTCAATCAGGGTCGACACTTACACGAGCAAATATAAATAAACTAGACATCAATAATATTAGAAAAACCATAAAATTTCAACTTCTGATCCGATATTTGATACAAACAAGATCTGCGTTTGCTGAACTGGGTAAAGTTAGGTAAGATTTGGTGAGGTTGAAGATCAGTTTGATTAATACTCTATTTAGATATGTTCCTTAATGTGAATTGCATTGGTATTCAGTCACGTGACAAGCCACGGCTTAGGTCATGTCAACCTTACTTCTAAACTTAACCCAGATCACGTTTGATCATGGATGGTCATGAATGCAAGACCATTCTTTGCTATTTGATACCATAAAAGAGGCTAGAAGAGCGACAATATGGCTCTACCTGCCATTTTTATATAATCAAAATCCGCTATTTTCTCAGTTAATTATCTTCCAATGCATCCTTAACCATCCTAACGCTCGAAACTCTGTTTCAAAATCCGTTCTAGCTTGAACATCATAAACTTCTAGATTGAAATAAATTGAACTTTAAGGGTGTCGACGTCGATTTTGTCCGACCAACGTGCAATGGACTAAAAACATTTATCAAAAACATAATATTCAGGGAATCGTTTCTTTGAATACTATCAGATAGGATGTTAAGTGCTAGTACGGCAGTAAAGATGCAAAAAGAGAAAAAGGTAGAAACATGGTCGGACACATATGGTCCTATTTAACGTAGTAGTGAATCATATCTTACGATAAATTAGATTAATTAGGGAACGAGCGATTAGAATGTTTTAATATCAGTTTAACGAATATATCAGTTTAAAACATAAATACTTTATGATGATGATAGTTTGCAAACGAAACTCTCAGCAGTCATCAACATATTCACAACAGACTGCTTATATTCGCTTACTGAGAGTATTAGAAAATAGTAAATCTTCGCGGACTTTTAGTGTAAATTCATGAATTATTAATTTGGTCCAATATGGTGCTCGCAGAACCCTTTAAATGGTCCTCACGCCCTTAAAATTGTCAAAAAAGTCCGATTTTAGTCGCATTAAATTAAATAGAACAGTTCGTTTTAAAAGAAGTTCTATTAAATGGCACAGTCTCATTCGTGAGACATCTGCTTGTCTTAAGACTACGAACTACAGTTATTACTCTATAATTTGAGAATTCATATTTCTAGAACAAACGGTATTTCATGGTTTTCTTGAGTGTATATACGCCTGTTATGTAAAGCTCTACATCTTTGGTCGACATTTCCTAACCACGTGATGGGTTAAACATTCTTTTTTTTGAACATTCGAATAGCCTCAGATGCAAGAACTTGACGTTTTGTGGTTTCAAAAGCCAAAAAGTAGCAACCGTGATTATTTTGAGGGTAACTTCCGTAAAATTGTCATTTTTACGTCATAACATGCAAAAAATCCGGTCACTATCACCCCCACTGAGATTTATTAGAATTCTGGATTAGATTTTGGCTAGTGTAGAGTGTACAGGAGCTCTTTTTCCGGCGGTTTGAATATAATTCCCCCACGTGAGTCTATATCCTTAAACTGAACTGATTTGTACTAGATTCAAATCACGATTTATAAACCAGAATAAGGCGACCACGTACGACCACAGTGAGGCCAATATGGACATTGGTGTTCGTCTTATTTACCACACTGTCGACACAGTCCGTGTATCAAATCCAAATTCATCAATTCAATGCTAATTATAAAATCAAATCTTATAAGAGTAGCATATAAGTTGTGTGATTTAAGAAATTTAATTTACAGTAACCGAATTTCATAAAACAAGTTGATCCAGTCATACCTGGTAATATTCGAGAACGAACTTCCGGTGACCCTAATCAAGGCGACTCAGTTTATGAGCCAGCCCAAATTGGTTAGACTGTAGACTCGATCTCAAATTTGTTTATTTTACAAATTATTATAGTCCTCATAAGTATGTGATATTAATATATTCCCGCCTGTCATCACTACAAATTGTACGATTGATATTGGCAAAATAAAATCTTGTAATTTAATTAAACTGCGATGATTAGTACATCTCACAGCAGGAGTCAGGGCATACACAGCATGAGACTCATCAATGGTCTTTCTAAACAAGAATCTACCATGGTATTAATTTATGCAGTATTGAAGTCAATTTGAAGATCACCAAGTTCAATCGAAAAAATGTGAATTACAGTTACGTGTGCCAAGATTTAATAAGCATTAGTTAAAAGCATTTTAAACCAGATTAACCTTCACTGGCAAGGTTTCGGGAAGTAGCCGAGCTATTGTAGCCCACCTTTCAATTTCGCATAGATCGTGACGCGTCGCTATAGGACCTGACTGAGTGACGTCATGTTGCTAGGAAAGCTGTTGAGTGGTAGCTAAACCCGACATGCCGTCACTGAAACTCCCGGCGTTTGACCCAGACTGTTTTGTGGATTTTTTCCCACCAGAATTTTAACTCAATTTTAGGCGTATTGGGATATTGTGGAATTAACGTTTAACAAAAGTACGTGAAATCTGGGATCTGAGTCAGACCGGGCCTGAATTAGACGGTTTCGTGGAAAATTGTTCCACATTGCCTTTTTTCAAAGTGCAGGTATTTTTAAGGCGGAAAAAATTTTCACAAAACCGTCTGACTCAAACTACCAGAGTTGTGAAAAAGTGAACAAGAAACATAATTTAAATGAGAAAAATATCGTCCATGAATTGTCAAGATTGTCTAGAGGTAGTCTTTTGCAGTTCTTGGCTGAATAACAATAGACCATGGTTACGATAAAATCACACAATTTCGAGTTCACACTCCAGAAAATCGCTTTCACGTATTAAAAGATGAAAAGTAGTATTTCAAAATGTTTAACTAAAGCATCAGATTAATTCTAGACCTTGCAAGACGACTGGTCTTGGACGAGCCACATGGATATGAGTTTGATAAACTGTCGCCTTTACATAATAAGTGATGGTTTTTGGGAGTCTAAAATGTATGTTTGTCCAATATTTGCCACGAGACAGAAATTGATAAGGAAAATACCCGTCAGCGGTCGTCGCTACGAATGAATTTGAATATCCGAAGTTTATATCATGCATAGAATACTATTTTCCCACGAAGACTAAACATTTTCAAATATTAAAATGAGTTCAAAGCCTTTGAATCGGTTTAGAATAGTAGAGAAGCTTATATGCATGTCCAACTTTAACGTCTTAACCTGAAAATGAAACGGAAGTGACCTAACTCGACCTCTACCGTTTTCGACGTGCCTTATTCAGAACCCCGACATCATGTATCACATGATAGAAAATAAACTGAATGATGGACCATCATTGATGGTCATCTGGGCGGTACAATTGAAGGTGAGAACAAATACGAGTGGGTTCACTTAAAATAATTTAAACTTCGTATCTCACACACTTACGTTCACATGCTTATATTTAGAAGTAACTTAAACCCCTGGTGACATGAAAATTGTCATTTATTTTGAAACCCCATATAGTACTAAGCTCAAAATCATGAAAATGCTATGATTCAATGATGATTATAACATTGGTAAGTTTTGTCTTTAGTTCACGGAAATACTAAACACCAAATATCAAAAATCTGATACGCTCATCGTATTCTCCATACTCGACTTGGTTAAATAAAAGTTAAATCGAAAAAATTTGGGATCCTTATCACTGTTTTTTTCGAAGTTGAAAATTGGAAAGTAGGGGGTCAGTTAGACCTTTTTGTGTGGGCTTTTTGTGTGGGCTTAAATTAATGATTTATTGGTTTAATTCGTAACATGTTCGATCCTTTTGCCCAAGTGCCAGAAACGTGCCACGATGATCTTTAAATGCGGCGAAAATGTGGCAAAAATTGATAATATAATAAACAATTTTGGAATTTCAGATTCGAATTCAAATTTACGCCTTTCTATTTATGTCGTTTACTGTCATCGCAGTGCCATTTATTAGATTAAGTTACAACAGAGACGATTCAAGATTGAGTAAAGTCTCTAAAATGTTTTAATTCTAAACACTTCGACATTTGCTGATTTTTAAGGGTATCACCTCTAGTGTATTCACCATAAATAATTTTTTGAAATTGAAATGGGCTTGAAAAAGCTGGGATCTTTAGTACCGAAATTCATGACATGTTTTCGATACACCAGAATCCTCACTCTGCATAATTTCTCAACATTGCGAAACACAGCACCTCCGATGAAAAGTTCGATGTTATTGATAGGCTCAATGATAGCTTCTAGAGAGGTCCATAGGCTATTTTCTAGAGCCTGTACACTGTCTTTTTTACAAGAGAAGGTCGATTAATGACCGATTTTATAAATTAATTAACATGGTTTTGTCCCATGGATATTCGTGTCCATGAAATTGAAACATTTCTTAGATTCGCCATGCTATGTTATAATTGAATTGATCGGAGGAGTATTCAATGAACAACCAATCGGGATAACGGAAGGGGAAATAAGCACCTTTTTACAGAAAATAAACCGTTTTTATCCTTAGCGGCTTAGAGTGACTTTTAACAAAACTAGATTTTTAACTGAAGACTAAACTAACCGGCCCTGTGGATTGAATGTCAATAATACCCGCCTTATACCTTAAACGTGAGATAGCCAATCTAATAGCAGACGAACTCCCATTCATTTCTCATTATGTAAGTATTGATGCAAAAAATAACTAACCCAGATATAGTGAGAAGTACGAAACAGCTTGTAAAATTATATTTATATGAAAATTTTGGAACGAAAAGTGCTCCAAGTTAAAAGCTTAGGAAGGGATCAAACATAGTATGTGGAACTAAATCGATCGAACTGACTTCAAATTGATTATTATAAAAGGTTGAGTAATGAGGAAACAATTACTTTTCTACAAAATCTGAAGTAATTCCGAATTATTTGACCGGTTCGAATCTCTAATGACCAAAATGAATAGTGTACTGATACTTATAAATAAAATTTATAGTGATTTTTCAGGACGTATTTTATCCGATTGCCCTTAATTATACTCAGAATACTGTTTAGGTTGTTATAACTTTAACAGTCGTTACATTTTCCAATGGAGGAAATCAACAAGTACAACTGGTTTCTATACTTTGAAGTCGAGAAAAATTTGCTGTCATATATAAGCTTTTTCACTTCAAGCTTTGTCAGACTTCGAATCAGTGTTTATTATATCAAACACTTGGTTGGGAAACAAGATAATATTCTAGAAAGGGTTCCTAGTCCTAGGTTTGTGGTATTTTAACGTTTCTATAGGTCTAAAAATGGTTGCGAAAAAGGAGCGATTGAATTGAGTAATCAAATACACTAGATAGCGTGATGATGGGTATTGCGTGATACATCCGAATTTTGGACAAATTAAGTATTTCAGTCTCCTCTGATCTTTGTATTTTATCAGAAACATGTTTGTACTTTTAAATGTAGACAATTCAAAACCCATAATTTGACCTCAAACGACCACAAATATCTTTCCGTGCATGTTGCTCCAAAATCTGACCATTATTCCCTTTTTATGTTTAATCCGGCTTACGATATATACTCCTAGGAGTCCTAGTCCTCACTACAACACCAAAAGCACCAGATAGAGAACGACTTCAAGACCATAAATATTGAAATAAAAATTATAAATAGATCTTTCATTTGAGGGCCCTCTTGTTTCCTTGAGGCTATTCTACAACTAGGAGCTCAAGCTTACTAAAAAACTACACCGGAACTTAAAACCATCCAATTTCGAGAAACTAATTTTAAGTGACCAGGTCTTAGGTATTGAATAAGACTGAATAGGTTTAGATGAGCATGTTGAGCAAATATTTCTTGAATTTTGGAAAAAGTGAAATAAAGATTAGTGTCACAGTGCAATACCTGAGAAAACTGTTATAATCATGTTATTATATAGTTAAGAGGCCGATGCTGGCGTAACTCTTGAATCCCCTTTGTCTACATGGATTTCGTTCCCCCCCCCCAATTCTAGAATACACCAAATGCACCAGAAAAGAACAAAAACAGCCACTTGAATTACAAACTGTTAGCTGTTCTGTACCAGTGTATTTCGCACTGAACTCAAAAATTTACTCGGGAAGTGCAATAAATAAGTTTTTCTACAAGTTGAATAACATATTACAATAACAATGAAATTACAATAACACTGAAATTACATAACAATGACGTCATAATGACGTCATCATAAGCATCATAAGTTAAGATTCATAACGGTCCAATATAAAAAAATAACTTTCTGAGAAAAAATGGCGTGAATAAAAAATCAATTTTATTTGCAATTTCATGCAGGATTTGATTTATGGTAATATTTAGTTTGATTATATTTAGTTTTGCTTTTTTAAAATATTTGAGATTTAACGTTTTTTGGAAAAATTATGCAAGATTTTGACTTTTATCGGGCTAACCCGGATTCGTCTGACTTCAATTAACTTTTAATCATTTCACTTAACCCGGAATTATGTTTGCTAACAATAAATCTGTAACTGAAAAATTGTAACAACGGAACAAGCCACGTGATTGGTCAGAAAAACAACGTCATGGCCCATGGTCACTTAATCGGGCATTAGTTAAAATCCAATACTGGATAAGTCCGACTCAGTAGGTACTTGCGAATTTATAATGGGTCACGAGTTGAACGATAACGGAAAAAAATATGAAAATAAAAATTTTGTGCATGTCAATTTTGTTTTGATAATGGCATGCCAAATAGTGCTAATCGATTATCCTATATTAATCGAATAGAAATTACGTGCAGACGAGATCCTTCTACTCTGTAAACTCATCTAATCTAGATCCAGTTTCATAGAGCTAGATGAACTCATTTATCAGTGACTCGTGTACTTCTGTAATTATACGTTATATAAGCATCAAATGATAATATTTTATTAAATAAAACATCTGAAATTTTTTTTATTTTTAACTAAAAATTATCCAAAAATAGTCGAAATCAACGGTAAAGCAGCTTAGAAATTACGAACAGGGAGGTCCAAGTGGGGAAAACTGAAAAAATAAAATTAAAAATGGCACGTTGTAATGCATAAACCTACTATAATTAATATTACAAATACATATGGCGACTGTTCAAGATAATATTTACATTCCACGTCCATTCCATGGATTTGAACGACTTCAAATCTGTTAAAATCTATTAGTCTAAAGCCCAAACTTTGATTCTTTAGCTGTTACTAAAGCTGTAAATGATGATACTCAGTGGAGCTAAAACTATGATAAGTATCAACCACCTTCAAAAAGTCTTTAAAAATGGCTTGAAACTGTTAAATGGAATTCAAATATCTTCTAGATTCAGAAATGTGTGTTAAATTCAACCATGCTTTATGCCAGGCATCGCGGGACGGGGACGATCATAAATTCCTTCAAAGCGGACAGAAGCGGACGACGGACGGATGAGGGACGGTCCGCTTCAAGGACGGATTAGGACGGTGAACGAACATAAATTCGGTCAAAGCGGACGGAGGCAGACGACGGACGAAGGCGGACGAAGTCCGTCCCACGAGGTCTGCTCTATGCGATAGTACTGAACTCTCAGCAGATGTATTCGTGGGCGCCTAGCATGGTGCAATAGACCTGAAATCTTAACGATTAATAAGCGCTGCATGAATATGATGAAGGTTTTACTTGTTTGACGAAGTTTATACACCATAAATAAGCATTCATTCTGAGACCTCTGTATAATCATACCACTGTTCAAATTTTAATTTTGAAAAATCAAGAATCGAACATTCGATTGGAACATTTTAGAATTTTAAATTCATTTTAGCGCGCGTTCTAGAATCGGGACTATAATTTATACGTCACAGGGTAGGTGGACAGCAACAATATGCACCACGTGAAACGACTTTCACTTTATTTTTTTTCACTTTCGCACTTTGACGTTGATTTTTATCAGTTTCAAAAGACTGTGAAATATTGAGAAACCACTGAAAAATTTGTGAAAACTGTTTTGAAGCATTGAAATCAAAGGATTGAGGCTAAACAAGTGTATTACATAGCTAAAGATAAAATGTTTAATTTTATGTTAATTTAATATTATTGTTCGATTCTTGTTTGAGCCGAACTTAACCTGGTCACGGCAACATGAATATATGTACATGTAGTAAGATATGTTACATATCACATGTAACAACTATGTATTCCTGCAATGCTGTTATACTGTTCAAATTTTCCCAAACATACTGAATAAAGTGGGGTGCGTCTTCTCGATGATAATTTGGCCCCGGTTCCGCATGGGACGGTATATAGAAGACATCCATCAGGTAGGCGCACCTCACTTTACAAAAATTAGCATAGAAATAAGCGGAAATCGAGAACACTGTCTTGACATTTAGTTATGGTTGGGCTCTTAGCTGTTAGATATAAACTCAAAATTGAAAATGGTCACGCTTATAACCCCAAAATGAAACCAATTAAGATACTATTTTTTATCATTAAAGTTTATCATATTAAAATAATTTAATAATATCGAACTTTTATTGTGTGTTAAGGTTTCATTATACATTTACTGTTATCTGATTGGTCCAGTAGTCATCGTCAGCCATTCTCCGCATCGACCGGTTGTTAGATTTTAAGACAAAATTCCTTTAGTTACTTTGATCAAGTGTTTTGCTGTCGAAGTAGTTAAAAGCCGGAAATATACCCTTGGTCTAAACGTGAACAAAGTATAATAATTTTAATATTTTAGGGATTTGATATTATCAAATTAATAAAGTGTAATAAGGGAAGATGTTCCTTTTAAATGATTTCCATTTAAATTATTTTAGGTAAATATGAAACCACAAAAAAGGAACAGCGGTCCTTTGACCATTTTAGAATTATTTAATAAGATCATTATCAGGCTAAATGAACCCAATAGCGGTGAAGGGGATAGGCGGATGACCACAAAAATTATATAAAAACTAAACTCTAGTCCATTCTTAGTTCACACAACCGAAAAATTGAAATAACCTTGTGGTCACGTGTTTTACCCTTGGCCAACACCCTCTCTCTGTTCGTACTCTAAAAACGTCCAGACTCTAAGTAACCAGTAAATATCATGCTTTACCACAAAAGAAACCGCGGTTAGCCCCAATGGTATACAACAAAACTTACAATTTCGTTCGTCTGGTTCAGATTGTACAGAATATAGGTTCTCTTTAGTTCGTCTTCAATTCAGGTTCGCTTCTAGATTCTCTCTTATTCACTCTTATGAATTTCCATCAAGCATGAGACATATCTGAGTATTGTGAGTTGATAGAGTTGGATGCAGTCGAATACTCGCTCTCAGTCTCACTACGCATCCAGTGGTCTCAGAGGGATAGGATGGAGCTGACTAGAAATGTCCTCCTTAGTTATCATCACCACCACCGAAGTTTGAATCAAGTAGAGATGATAAATCGGACCTATCATCCACTAGAGGGCAACCGAATCAAATACTCAGATCTGACTTCTTCAAGAATCTGGAAGATCAATCGAACTCGTTATCCGTTTTCAGTACAGTGGATGGCTTCTTTGTTCCGGTTATTGTCCGGAAATTGATGAATTAACTGTTTCCTATGAATGGCCAAGTATATAAGCTAACTAGGGTGTTTCCTTTTATCTTGAAATAAAATACTCAGATATTATTAAAGTATTATTATATATTATAATATCAATTTGAGAGAAAATTATTATAAAAACACGTTGAAGAAAAAACATGTTTGAAGAATATGATGATAAGATAAGCCCAATTCTCAACAAATTCAAATGAATATTAAAAACTCACTTCCACAAGGTTAATAATAACTCATGATCAATTTCAACTCAATTTTATATCAATGATCGATTGAAGCCAAATTCAGTCGAAAATTTCAATTTTAAGGAAATCTTAAAATCCAGGTGCTTGAAACTTTATAAAAGATTCGATTGTTATTCATAGCATGAATGAGATGTTCTTAGTGACGAACGCTGAAAAAAGTTATTGCATGAACCTTGAGAGTTCATTTCACGGATTCGTAATTGAATGCGTTTGACTTATATCCGTGCCATTCATCACTTAATATAAGTCTTAAATGCCATTTCATCTGGAGGTGGTATCAAAAGGTTTTCAACGTTCAAGATCAATTTTTATCCAGAGTTATTGAGGAAGAAGGATCCAAATTTTGGAAGTCGTCCTATTCGGCGGATATTATAATTAACTTGGAAATTGATTAAGTACAGTTTTATCCGTCCGCGTTTTCGTCCGACATGATGGGATTCAAAACGTAAGGGTTAATTTATTTAGTCTCGACTGTTTTCGCAACACAAGTAGGCAAAACAAATCAGAATTTTCAAATCTAAAAACTAAATGTTCACTAGAGAACATCATGGTGTGCATCACGTGATCCGTTGGTTAGTCAATATATTGACAGGTCGACAATATAACTGACATTGAAAATGCCTGGAATCTTGTAAAATGCTCAATAACACGTTTGGAACAGTAGACTGGTGGTTTGCGATAACGTAATTATGGCACTTTTGAAATATTTCAACTCAATTACAGTTCTTTACGACGACATTTTCAACATTTTTTCAAACAGACGAAAAAATCAATTCGACAGAGGTGTTCCCAAAGAGGTTAAAATTGTTTCTGGTGTCTTTGGTTCGAAACGATCAGTTGGTCGGTCATTGATTCGGTCACATTGTGCATCTCTTACGGAACTTCTTCTAAAACTATCTTGAAAATGTTTTACTTTTCGTCCTACTCGCTTCTTTATTGAGGTATGGCGAACTTTAAACGGATTTCATAATATATTTTAAGATCTATTTTTTCTTATGTACTTTGTTTTGTAGTTGAATTCCACGACCACCTATTTTGAATTTCCGAATGGTTTTTTGCGGTTCAGCCTTTGTTTTGAACAAAATCCGCCAATATTCAGTTAAAGGAACATGTTGTACGAAATCCGGACCGATCCTAAAGCTGGTTTAGTCCTATATCCTGACTCATAAAAGCCAAAATCCAAAGCAAAATCACATTCGTAAATGAAACGTATCAACACCACAATCTGAAATTGCATTTTATTTACCATAAACGTTACTCTGAATGAATGACTGGTTCAAAACTTTTTTATAAAAAAACTATTTATCAATTTTTAAATTAGCTTTAAAAGTGTTCAAACTTTTTGCCTGAATAAGAACTCGTTTTACAATATAAAATTTTTGTTTTTTTTTAATTTAAAATATACAATCAAAAATGAAGGTTTGAATCTTTAGTTTTTTCAACGAAAAATCCTGGAATAAAGTTTGAAAGAATCTATTATTCGGGCTGAATTTTATTCGAGCGGAAGACCGCCGGTAGTGGCTTACGAATAATGTGCAGGCAAGTAAGGTCAATACAATTTCCGGCCCAATGTGAAAAATCCAAAATGAGTTTTGCTGATATTGAGCAAATCTATCCTCTTCGTTATACAAATTCTCAACAGTCTCAGCAGTCGCAGTAGTTGAATTATTAGAATCAAGCGTAGAATTGAGGTCCATCACGTGAATAAAACCCGTCCCCGGCTGTTCACTCAATGCTTCAGCAACAGCACGTTTAATGATTTTCTGTCCAATGGCTGTTAACACGCTCTTTTAGTTTAATATACCTCGAAATTATTCTAAGCCTATCGAAATTGGTTGTGATATTATTGCTATACATACATTGTGTTCTCCAAAGTTGACCTCCGGTGACCATATGATTTGTACCGACATACGGTCGAGCAAAAAAATGAGTCCACAGTCAATGGTGCCTTCGACATTTTTCATTTGAAAACTATGTAAAAAACAGTTTCTGCTACTTATAGAAATTTTCTACACACACGTGAATTTTGAGCCATGTTACAGCCGTTTCTCTAAATAGGATGATGTTATCTCAGCATTACAATCAGTTTCTTCTGTCATTCTTCAAATCTCTTGAAATAAATTATTCAATGAATCAGTATATTGAAAGAATTCAGTTTAGGTTCCTGGAAAGGTGGTAATCTAAATAAAATCGTCAAAGGGATAAACTATCATTTATATTAGAATTTATGACCTTGCATTCTTTGCATCTTCAAATCGAAATTTATAGTGCCTAAAAAGTGCACAGCTGATTTGAAGTTTATAATTGGCTGCACGACAGAGAAACGTGTTATTAGACTTACATTTGAAAGTGTATAATTTACATGAATCATGTAACATGATGAAACTTAAAAGAACGGTGTCGTTATTTTATGTCATTTTTTGATCTGTGAGCATGACCTGTGAGTCAGGCTGTGACGTCATGTAAAACATACAGAATTTTATATTTAAGTAAAATTGAGTAATAAACACCATGAGATGCCTGGAAATTTTGTGAAAATATTTCCATGCAAAATTTTTCCCTTTGGCCAGAATATGGCCAAGCGGTAGGGTGACTGTTAATATAAAGATAAGTCAAAGGTGATACGTGTCAGACCCAAATACAGACTTTTTAGCAGAAATAAACATTACATGCCATGGTTGAAAATAACTTTGGGCGCATTTGAAATTGAATTTCAATTTCATTTAAACTCTAAATGGTAATAACCACTGGTATGACACCAAAGTAAACGATTTAATACTGACTCAGATTACGAAATCCAGTTTGATTAAAACATTTAGTGACCTTCGGTTATTGACTCATTTTGATTTGCAGCTATGGATCATAATTTATGGGCCGTAGGCTATGTCACAAGAAACGAAGGTCATATATTATGACTCATATAAGTTTTTTTTTCATAATTTGTTAAGTGTGTAAAGTTCACACGTCAGCCAAGCTACGATACAGATAGGACTTTATCTCAATGAGTTTTTTCGAAATGGTCATAAGTCAAAATTTTCTTGAATATTCATGTCCAAAAATACTTGTTTACCGGGCGTGATGGAAGTTTACTGTCCTTGAACTGAGTGGATCTTGAATTTTATGAGCTACCATAATTTATATCGTAAGACTAATAGTTTGTCTCGATTATCAAAAACCATGCTGGATTATTGAAGGTTTTAATTTAATTCATATGTTTTCGAACATCATATTTATGATTCATAACTTATGCCTTAGAACTATGAGCATTAGTTAATTGATCAAACTTTTATTGAAAATGCTCCGGATTTCTCCGCTTGTCACGGTAATAAACAGCTGTAATGATCAAATTAGTTTGGCAGAAATGTATAGAAAAATATGATTGCCAAATCCAGGGTTAATTCTGTCATTTGAAAATTTCGTTGGATAATAACAGTTCTAAAGATGTTCCTTTTTCCACGGAATTGATCCTATTCATGATTTGGCATAAACGTTGAGTAATTTCTCAGAATAAAAATGGGATGGAGACCCCAGTCTTTCCTTGAAAAGATCTTTTGAATGCATTATAACACCCCTATTGATTTCAAAAGAGTGTCGGTCATTTCAAACTGCTGTGGTTATCGAAACAGGGTTTATGTAAATGGTATCGAATTATAAAGATTAGGTTTAAGGCTTAGTTGATTCTATTTTTGTTATTATTTGAGCGATTTACTGCTTACTACACTCGTTCGTATCGAATGTTCGGGTTTGTTAGCATTTATGGAACAATTAAATCAATTTTCAATCATGTTGTAGATTGGCTATTTTCGAGATATGAGATATAAAACATTTATTTTCATGTTAAAACGTTAGTTTATATTTAAAGCGAAACTAAAGCCTTGAACCCAATCCTATTTAAAAAAAACATGTACAATAAGTTTTTTCAACTGAAATTTGGTTTGCTTTAAATAAGAACATTATGTTCTCTAAATAACGATCAATAAATTTGAAACTCTTGGATCGAACTGGCTAAACTGAGGACTCCCAGTGGGGAGTCTTTTATCTCTGAACCATTGTTTTATGCAATTCCTTGGAATAAAAGAACGTTTAAATAAAAAGGGCAATTGTCTTGAGTTATCTGAAGAAAATTATTAAAGGGGAGTCCTAAATGGGAGTCCCCAAACACGTTGATTAAAAAAACATTTGTCATGCTGACATTGACTCATGTAAGATGGTCCATCTAGTCTATGGATCAAAGACTATAATCTAGATGATAATTTGCATACTATCTACACAATAAGTCGTCACTTAATCAAAATTTAGTGCGATTCATACGGTGGATCATACTGTGAACCCCTTAATTAAAACCGGTTATATCTCCAATGGTTGTCCTAGTAATATTACTTACATAATGGCATTGTTCGCTTGTCTAGTGATTCGTCATCCTCGTCAAGTTGATCGAGTCCATCATCGTCCTCCCATCCCCTCTAATAAATATTATAATTTATCATTTATTTATAGATATCCGGACATATGGATCGAACTCAGGATAACCCTCATGTATTGCTCCATGTATAAAATGAACCTTATCATCAATCTAAGTGATTGACGGGTTCAATGGAATCGGAATAGGATCTTGAGTCAAAACAAACTGCCCTGTTCCGTAATGTTTCCCGTCTTCACATCATCTTCAGTATTAACAAGACGTCAAATCATTGAAATGCTTAATCATAAACTAGTGTCTATGATGTAGACCATATCCAGTTATTAAGAAAATTTTCAATGAAATCTTTTAAATGTATAACTTTACTCTTTTTTCACCCTGTATTTCCTATCTTTGAATTTGGGAAGGTTTTCTGCAAAAACTGGATAATAAGCAACTGAAATATTGAATATACGATCATGATTCATCGAACATCGAATGAAACATCGAACGTTTAAAACCCAAATTCTGTATTTCTTACAGTGAAAAAAATCATGAACTTGGGTTCCTTACGCAAAGATGTTAGACTAGATCTTCTCGGTCGTTTATATTTCACAACACTGAGAAAAGCTTTGGATTAGCTCAAAGTAGATTTGTTAAAAAGTTTTCCAGCTTTAAATAAGACTAACATTAAGTAATCACCGAATGCAGTGAGGTGCCCAACCCAAACCAGTCTTATCTGCGATATCTCTATCCAAACTCTCATAGTGTGATCTCTTATAGCCTTTACGTTATAGCCTATAACTTATAGGTAGTATTTGAACCAACTCAATCTCCGTGGAGTGAACACCAGTTAAAAACAGCGCTGCAAAATAATCCTAACCTGGTCGTTAATACATTCAACCTCCCCAATTTGTTCACATTTTTTTTATTTTACCTTGAATAAAAATGGCACTTGTCTGAAACTCCTTTGGTTCATTGCATTCCTGCTTAACAAATTACGAAAATGGTTATCTAAAGTAACGGCTTTTATAGGGAACAAATCAGACACTCATAGCCTATAATTTACAGGCTATAAATTAAAGATGGTCGGCATCAATTTCAATTGCATATGTTCATTCCTGATAGTGCTGAAAATAGTAATATAAAAACTGATTTCATTTTTTTTCTATTTCTGAAGTGGATTATATGATGTTCAATTTCATTTTGGAATTCTTTTATATACGACCAGAAACGCCATCATCCCTCTTTTGGCGACCACCGTCATCCACTCTGTCGACACCCTCTCATATCATTTGAGCCCTTTTCAGACGATTCTTTTGAACTTCAGTTCTCGAGTAGTGCTTCTATTGAATTCAATTTAAGATTCGCTAATCTAACTAGGTTAAGGATCTTAATTAGTAGCCGTGCGATAAAAAGGAATGCTTACTATTTAGCCCATTTAGGCTATTAGGCCCAATTGCGAAGTAGGGGCATGTCACATGGTCAATTTCTTAAATTATTACGGTATCATTAGTCTGACTAATTTAGTAATAGACTGTTTTTATGAATATCAGCTTGATAATTTTTATTGATGATTTATCTTATTTTCAATCAAAGGGATATCAGAATACGATGTTTACGAAATAACGACCAACTGTAGTCTAAGCCAAAGAATTCGAATTGAATTTGGTATCATTGGTTGAACGACGTGAATCACGTGATCTGCCCGTATGCTGTTAAATTCTTGTGGCTAAATTAGACTAAGATACATGTTCTATGGAACAACCTTCTCACTCACCAACTGATTCATGAACCAAAAACTACGTTATTCATAACATTCTTATTCAGCTTTAATTATCAACATTTTTGAGAAACTTCCGGTTAGATTTCCTCTGTCATTTCTCAGTTTTCTATACTGATTATATTTAAAGAACTTTATTATTTTACAGTTATATAGTTCAACAGTCACCCTACCGCTTGGCCATATTTTGGCCAAAGAGCTCAAAAATCGAATTTCAAGGCATAAAACATTCTTAAATCTCTGAAAGCCCCCCCCCCAACTTTTCAAACGCAACTTTTGGTGGCTTCCGATTGGACCGGTAGTTACCGGTTAAACTTTTAAGCAAAGAATTCAATGTTCAACCAAATTTGAGTTTATAATTGAATTATATATCATACGGTAATTGAGATCTTACAATGAACATGCGACTGAACTGAATCTGGGCTGGATGTCAAAAATGCACCTTAATAAACAAACAAACCATATTGGTTTACCATTTCCGAAGCAACCAGACGTCTATTACTAAAGCTTTTACTTTTGAAATATAAATTATATTTTAAATTAAATGATTATATTTTACAATATGATGAGAATATTTGTATTGATGCAATCGATTACAGTCGCGTCTCTAGAAATATAATACTGAGACGAGATGAAGCGATCAGAAGGGGATTTTACTATAACCTTGCAGCCTCTGAGACACCAGAATGAGGAGGTTAGTATAGTAGGAACTTGTATTTGATGTCAAAATATCGCCAAAGTTGATTGTGAAATGGACTTCTGATCTAGCAACAGTCACGTGGCCAATTTCAAATTATTTTTGAAGGGTGATATTCCATTTTTCGCCATGTAAGGGAGTCAAGATCTGAGTTTGATTAAATATAAACCACGTGAAGGACCCTATTCATATGGAAAACGTATTTTCTTAATTCAAAAGCAACAGAATAAGAAAGGCATCGAGTATATTTTTGGATTTTTTATTTCTCACGGTTTGAAAAAGTGTGTTCAAGAATACGTAGTTTTGTCTTGTTTTGGTATAGCCCTTGAATAATACTATTTAAATCACATACTAAAGCCGTTAGAATTCTAAGAACGGAGATTCGAGAATACCACTTGAGCGTATGCTGATGCCAAAATATCATATGTGGCCTCAAAAAATATGCGATTCGTCTGACGAAATCATCCAAAATTTGAACCCCCTTCTAATGAACCAAAATCCGTTAGCCGGAAAATGGAAGTATCTTTAGAATTCTTATCACTTTTGACTGAAATCTTCACCTTGAGAAGTATAATAGGTCCGATTATAAGTGAAGTAAGTGACGTGATGCTGACTTCAGAGCTCGGGGGATAACATAACCGGATTAGAGTCATGAAAATCATCTTTACGAAAGGAAGATCTGGATCGAATAAGCCTTTCTATTGTTTATTGGGGAAAATAAATCCAAACCCAACATTCTTTCCTAGAATTGGAATTTGCACCGTTAATTACGGTCCGTAATCATGAACGCACGACGTGTTTGAATCAAAGAATAGTGTATCCAGAATAGATTTTCATAAGTATTTGATTTCATATTTTTTTTAATTGTATTGCCACCAGTCAAAATAGGACAGGTGATTTTTTGTCGTAATTCCTTTATGAGAACGAAATCCGTATTCAACTTCCACAGCTGTCAGTAATCTCAAGTCTTCCCCGTTAATTGTATTAGACATTTTTCGACAAGATTGCAGGCATATTTAACATTAAATGCGGTTAGTAGAAACTTCAAAATGTGTGACAATGTTAATGGGTATCTTTGTTTGATTATGGTTGAATCTTGACTCATTTTATGGTTTTTGCCTTGCTTACAGTTTTTTTTTTGTCTCGATGGAACTTCAGATTTTGTATAATTCGCATGATTCTACTCGAATCTGTTAAATGAGGCATCAACGCCCAATTCAAACTTAAGCGTTTCACGTTAACCCGTCCTCGGATCTAACCCGCCCAGCATTAAAACTAATGATACTTTTCAGGTTTATACAGGACTATCCAAAAATTCAACGTGCGAACAAAAATAACAGCGTGAACAGTAGCCAACAGAGTGCCAACCGAATATCTTCAGTTTAAATGAACACTCCTATCAGTTCTAGTCTACTAGATGATAAGTCCTTGGACGTTAACAAATAACCCCGTTCAATATAAATTCATCTATTACATCTTTTCCTAACTTATCAGCTAATTTGGATTGGAATGTATTGTTTACAAAATAATTGTTTGTTTGCAATCGAGTGCAACTTAAAAATCGCGATAAGTTCAAAATTTTGAGAATTTCCAGATCTTGAGTCCAAGTCCCGAAATCATTATTTGGACAACGTCTGTAGTTTGAAAACTTGAATAATTTTGAAATCAGTATTTGTGTATTACATACGTAAAAATAAACACACCTCTAAAAATACATTGCCGAAGGAAGATAGGGAAACGTGAATGATCGAGAAAATAACCTACACACAAACCATAAATTATGTATGGTCTTTCCTAAACGGTTGGACGCCCGGAATGATGCCATAGTTTCGAAAAAACGGTTCGACACGATATCTCATAAATAAAGTAGATTATCATGTTTGACCTTGATTATGTTGTCTTCACTGAAGACTCTTCAGGATGTCAATCTAATGATATTTCATTTTTGACAATCATGGTTCTTGTTCATCCTCAAATAATAACTAGAGTTATCAATGTTTCATTTAATCTGATTCGAATTCTCAATTATTACTCTAATATGTAGTAATATTTACTGCATAATAAAAGTTACACGTTTATAGTACAATTTCCTATAATTTAAGCGTAAAAGACGGGATGTTACGAGTAATTAATGCAACCGGACGTACCGTTCCTTTAAACGATATCCCATTTGGATACGCCAAAATTATTTCAAAGGCTAATAATTGACCTGGTGATAAGTTTGAAATGTTAGTGACTGAGGGCCTGACTTAGGGGTTGCCGGTTAGAACAATGTAAAAAAGCCGATGATTGCGAGCTAGAGTGTCCGCGTAGCGGACATTCGGCCATAAAATCCGGGAAGTTGCCGAGAGTTGTCTAATTTTTTGCATGCGGATAGAAATGCTTATTTCACACGACATATCAAAAAACTAGAGTTATCCCGGGTTATTTTGGGTATCATTTAGCATTTTTACCGAAATTTCATGATTCGGAATGCTGATTTCCAAAGTAAAATGCTTTTTGTTCTAGATTTTTCGAGAGAATAAGCCTAATACGACCACAATTGACCATATATTTATAAATCAGAGCCCGTTATAATCCAGATGGATTGAAAAAAAATCCATTAAAGAACTGGAAATTGCAATTTATTTTCCTTTTTTTTCCTTTCCTATACCCCGCAATGTAAACTCTCCCAACTAGAACTTGAAAATCTCAGCCGTATGACGTTATAGAGATTTTTCAATCACCAATTCGGAATCAGCAGACTAAACTCTTTCCCTTGGAGGGTAGAAATTCGTTTTTCGGTAGATGGCGTCCGCTTCGCGGACAC